>PVKA01002475.1:0-109351 GCA_004027165.1 Ctenomys sociabilis | reverse complement strand
TTGCGCCACCACGCCTGGCTGTTCCTTATATTCTATTCAGACTGTACGCCTATGGGGGGTAACACCCAGCCTTGGGTGGGTTTTCCCACAATCTACTCTCAGAACAATGTCAAACCAATCATTAGACCAATTTAGTAATCACACATCTTAACCCTAGCATAAATAACACACTCTAGATTCAGCCACCTCAAAAAAAGACCCACCTATGACTGCATGAAGCTTTGGAGGGACTTCTAAACATAAGCCATGGCGTTTGAGGTTACATCAAAATTTGATCACAGCCTTTTGGTTAAAAATGATGTAATAAGGGATGGGGAAGATAGCTCAGTGGTCTAAGTGCCTGCCTGGAAAATGCAGAGACCCAGGTTCAATATCTGGCTTGCAATGCTGGCCTTGCTCGTGGAGCACACTGAGATGGTGAATGAGACTGTAAGGTGGCACATGACCGTAACCACAGCGTTTGGGAAACTGAGAGTCACTGCGAGTCCGATCTACATAGTGAGACCTTGTAGACCCTTCACTAAACTAAAAATGAATAAATGATTAAATAAATAAAATAGCTCATGATAGATGAATTTAATTTAAACTCAGAGATGATCATAAGCTATTTAGAATGGTACTTAAGTAAGAAACTTTGTATGTCTCTACCACACAGCATTCTTCTCATCCTGAAGAGCTTTAATATCTCATCTACAGTCTAACCCCTGTAGGCAAGCCAGGCTGTATATGAGAAAAGCCTACATATGTGGGCCATTATCTATGATTCACTTCAGGACTATGTTTTTTTTTCTTTTTGTATTTTAGGGAAGGATTTACAGTATGCTCAGGGTCTCACTACTATATTGGACTTATGGTGATAAGCCTCCCAAGGTTTGCAGGTGTGCATAATTATGCCCAGTCTTAATCCCATCTCAGCAGGCCCCGGGGTTCGGGGGCAGTATGGCAGGCCTGGTGATCAAACCCCTGACCCTTGACATGGCTATATTTTTTATTCCATTTTCTATTATTCACTTTAACTTTGGCTGCCTGGATGTTTAACAAAAAAATTTTTAAGGAAGTACAGGCAGATGATGTCAATAAAACAGAAACCTTGCTGGTGGGATAAAACTATCTATAGAATAATAAGTGTCTTTTGCTTAGCACATTTCACGGTTTTCAGTACATGATTTTAAAAAAACTACTCAGGAAAAATGTTAAAACAAAATTATGCAATGCATGTGGTAAGCAAGGGAGCAATGTCAATGTGTATGGCAGAGAACTGAGAAACAAAGTATGACTACAGTGAATGCGATGGAGTAGTTTGCAGAAGACAGACACAGAGGCTGGATGCACGGAAAGTTGTCATCAGTCTATAAGAAATAAATATACTGAAGATAGGAATAGTAAGAGCTTTCTAGTAACACATTTATATATAATACGGATATGTGTGGAAAAATCTATAGCACATTCACTTACCCTAGTTAATATTTTGTTGACCAACTACTGTATGCAGATTCTAGATGTCTTAGATGACAGGAGAGGAAAGATGAAATCAAGTGAAGTAGCGATCTCTCCTGTTATCGCCAATATACTGAGAGAAATGTACTGTGAATAAGTGAAATGCAGAACAAATTATTATTATAAAAGGGTGTAAAAAGGATAAGCAGAGGATATAACTACTAGGAAGAGACAATTTTCAACCAAGTAATATTAGATTAAGTCCTACTGAGAAAGAGCCTTAAAGAATAACTTTCACACATGGAAGTTTTCAAAGTAAACACTAAGGATAAATAAAAATATATTTCAAATTACTTCAAATGTATACAGGCTATAGAGAGGGATATGGAGTTGCAGAATCAATAAAAATCAAATGAATGAATAAATGAATGAAACAGAGATGGGCATGCCATAGATGGCTGACCATGCTCTCCTAGAAAATGGAAAATATGGGCTGGGGAGAGAGTGTTGTGTTGGGCGCTGTGTCAGTGTAACTGATAGGAACTACAGAGGTGAACAAAAATGTGAAAAATAAGTTATTTTGGAACGTTAAAAGATAAAAAATCCCATAATTAAGACGTAAGAATGCATCTTTTACACCAGATTCTCTAAGAGCTTTACTTTCCCAATGCAACTGTTTCTTCAAAGGCTAAGTACAAATGTTTTCCTTTTCTTTGTTCATGCTCTGCTCCAATCTGCTTTTACTTTAATTTTTCTTTCTTCCCCTCCTCTCCCCTCCCCTTCTTTCCTTTTCTCTCTGTCTCTATCTGTCTCCTCCTATAATGATGAATATTCCTTCATTGAACAAAGAATTACTGAGTCACTATAAATTTAGTATATAACAGTAAATGATATACACTTCCCTCCTAAGCCTGTGCTTCTTACTTTCCAAAAAGAAACTGAATGGTCAGCATGTAGAGAGCCTAGAAAATTCAGATTGTCAGGAGAGTAGAAAGCACATGAGAACCAGCTTCTGGTGAGGCAACAAATGAACCACTGTGAGTCATGCAAAGAGTACTGTTGGGTATTCCCTTCCTCAAGATTCTGAATTCCTAACATTTCATCTCTTAAGGATATATACATCTATAGAGGACAGTCTATATTTAGTTAATTATTTTACTTTCCAAGTCGTAGCCAGCTTCCATACTATGCACCTAATGGAGTATAATACATACTACCTGAAATGCCCAGTAACTAATCCTGGGTATTTTGCCTGTTTTGCTAAGACTGTGGTGCTTTAAGTTGCTTTAAGTACTGTTCTATTCATTCTCTTCATGCAAAAAAGCTGAACTGGCCTTCTTACTTTTCCCTATTGACTCAGTAGTTTTGAAACAGGATCTCACGATACAGCCTAGGCTGGCCTTGAGCTTGTTTTGTAGCCCTAGCTGGTCCCGAGCGAGCAATGATCGTCATGTTCAGCTTTCCCAGTGCTGGGATTATAGGAGTGTGCCCTCACACCTGGCTAGAAAGCAAATTTTAAATGGACATTGGGAGCTAGTAAAGCTTAAGCACACAGAGATAACAGGTCATAATGATCTACTGTATTTTATTTAAGCTGCCTTAAGATGCTTAGGGTAGTTTGCATTTTTTGTAGTTACTGTTTTAATATAAATAATTCCATCATTTATATAGAAAGCATTCTTATATAGTGAAGAAGTAGAATAACTCTTATGTCAAGCTTTTATCTATTAATAGAAGGGCAGCTTTTGCAGAAACTCAACATTCAATTACAAAACTAGTCATGGATGAGGTTTACTAGGTTTCTTTTGCACGCATCGAAGACTTTCACCTTTTCAAGTGTTGGCTGTGTCGCAAGGCAAAATAAAACAAAAACCATGAACAAAGATGTGGCCTTTCATGTTTTTCATTCTTCATTTTCTTGTAATCGAGGCTAACCTATTTTCAGAAACTATTAATCCTCTGAAGTTATTATAATTTGAAATCTATTACTGTTTACCACCATAAGAAGGGAGAGAAAAATGCTAGAGGCTTCAAAATTTCTTATTTCAGCTTAAAATTTTATATAATGGACAAGTACTTCCACGCTCAATATTTACCATTTAATTTTGCTAACAATGTCTTTAGATGTATAAATCATTTTTAGTTCTTACTTTAAATACATTGATCTTTTTTGATGATTGTCTGTCTTGCTTCACAGTTTTGAAGAAAAGGGTTATTTGTGCTTACATGTTGAGATCAAATAATGATAGTAATTATCTAAATTGTCATTTTATTATTAAAAGTTTTAGTCTTACATTTCTCCTTGACTATTAATTTAAAATTTTAGTTTCCATTTCTTTCTTGATTTTATTTTGGCACACGTTGTGAATGATGATATAAATTATTGTTCTCTCTAAATACAACCAGTATTGTGGACCCTGTTTTGTTTTGTAAATGTTGTTTCATTCTAGACATATTCACTTCACAGGTACATGTATACACACACACACACACACACACAGAGTTACTGTTTTGTAATTCTTCTACCTGTTTAAATATTCTTGTACACAGAAGTCTTTATATGTTATATGTTTTTCACATTTTAATATCTGCAGTTGAGTATATTTTGGAACAAATTTTAGAATGTGCTTGATACCAATTGAGTTATGTTTCTTTTTTATCTTGTGTTGGTATGCTTTGAAAGGATAGCTTGGAATAAACTGGCAATTTGTGTGTGTTTGTGTGTGTGTGTGTGTGTGTGTGTGTTACTGGGGTTCAAACTCTGGACCTTGCACTTACCAGGCAGGGGCTTATGCCACTGAGTGATATCCCTAGCAAAATTGGCAATTTAAAGAATTTAAGGTTTTTGGCTATTCTCAACTAAATCATTTATTGATTTCATTATTCTGACTAAGGACAATTAATGAAAATTTTATAAGAATTTTCTAAGTAATTGTTAATGTGACATGCTATGTGGTCCTAAACATAAAACTTTCTTCAATAAAAGCATCATCAAATTAAAGTACATATCCTTTAACTTGAATAAATGATACAATGTTTGAATTGTGGATGCAGATTATTCACAAGCAGATAATGTGGTGTGTGTGAGAAGTCTCATGGTATCTTGACAGTCATCTCCAGAATTCTTTGAAAATTACAAATATATCATCTGTTATATTTTCTCAACGTAGTGATGGCACAAAGGAATAAAGGGGGAAGCAACAGGAGCAAATGCTTACTAGCAGGAAACCATGATTATACCATTGCTACAAATAGTGGGCAGTCCAGGGTGTGGGAAGAGAAGGAGGGAGAGGAAGCCAGGAGGTGGAAATAGCAGGGAAGCAGAAGAAATTGCAGAGGTGGGCCTCAGAAAGAATGCGGTGAGATGTCATCTTCAGTACAATCTGTGATTGTCAGAACTTCAAGCAAACATGCCTCAGAAGCAGGAAGAGAAAACGGTTAGACAATTGAGCATTGTATGTTGTTACGGAGATGTTTTATTCCAACAAGGAGTGGTGCATTTCAGTATAATGCTATTTGCTTTGTGCAAAACTGAAACTGAAACATTTGCAAAGGTTTCTTTGTACTGTTTCTAATCTATAATTTAACAGATTTGTTCCACCAGAACAAACATTTGCTGAATGTCATGGAAAAGGTTTGAAAAGTCTAAGTGTCAGCAAGATCGCCTAGAAACACAGTACTGAGATAAGGCAGCACCTGTACGAGAAAACAAGACCCACCCACGAGATGGGCAGTGTTTCCAATCATCGCCTCCCAGCCACAGTTTTGTTGTTCACACGCTTCACTTTTTTCTGGCCTTACAACAAGCCCTCAAACCCTCGCTTACATGCTGCACAAGCTAGAGGAATTAATCAAACCAATCTACGTGGCCATTTCTTTAGAATTGCTGCCTACAATCCATTCCTTGAATAACTTATACTACTGACCTTTCTGATCAATAAGATGAATGATAAAGGCAAAGGACTGCAGTTTACATCTTTAGAGAAATTACCATCTTTTCTGAGTAGTTAAAATAAATAATTACAACGCTCTCTTTCATGGCCTCCTGCAAGCGATATTTGTATGTGTATGTGAATGAGATGTATAGTATCTTCTTACCTTTGATGTTTGGTCTTGTTTGGGGGCTGCTCTTTTGACAAGCTTTCAAAAACCCCCTACTATGAATGTCGAATTAAGTACCCTTATGAATATGCATGAACATAAACCTCCTACACTCATTCTCATGGCTACTCACTGTGCTGGGTTGCCCTGGAAGCCGTTCCAAATAGTTTTGATTTTGCGTTTGAGATTCTTAATGGTGGTAATTATCTGTTGCAGCCATGCAGTACCAAATATGATGCGTGTTAGAGATACTTTAAAAAATAATAATAAAAACAACTGAAGATGCCAATTCCCACATTTTAGTTCCTACAGGGCAATTAGCCCCTAGTAATGATGTTTATATTTATATGCAAATGTTACAGGAAAAATGAATCTTAACAGAGTCTTCATATCAATACTATTGGGAGAGAGGAGCATTCCATCTGTCTGTAGAAAATGCCTGCCATTAGCTCTACGTGTAGCCTATTCCTGTAATAGAAACTATTTAATCTTAACTAATTCATTCTTCATTTTGTGTTATTTTCCCTTCCTTCTGTTCTTTTATTAAGACTCTTAACTAATGTACAGTGTGTGTGGCTCTTCAGGGCCTACACTTAGGTGCTTTGCCACATTTTCTTCTGAGTATCCTCTGTTCTTTGAATTATTACCTAATATTCTCACCACTTCTCATTTTGGAATAATAATTGTGTAACCAAAGCAGACTTCTCAGGGGGCACTTACTGGTTAATATCTTCTGTTTTAGGGATGTAGCAATGTGCCAAAATAAAACGATAATAAGAAACAAGATTCTGCATTACAGCTGCAGCTTTTGATCAGCTTCAGGCTAATAATTTTAAAATAGGAACAACAAAAAAAATAAAGTAAAAAGATGAAAATCCTTCTTATGCATGTACAGGAACTGAAGCTTGGAGAGACATCCTGACTCTTGATGGAGTCTGGAACACACCTATTACTGCAACTCCTTCTACTCCAACAAAGTTTTTCGTATGGAAGGTCCTGTTATAAGTAATAACTTTTCTCTGCATTTTCTTCGTTTCAACAAAACATTTTAAACTATCCATTGGCAATGGTGTGGCTTAGGTCACCTTGCTGAATCTACTGGTCCTTTATCTCTCACATACTCTTATACAGAGGACTGAGTTGCAAATCCACCATTTTATTTAAGGATTGGCATCAGTTACACATTGAGGAGACAAGCAAAGAATTCTTTCTTTTTAGTCATAAGAAACAATTGCCAATCTGTGATCATGTAAATTAAACCTATTAGCAGAATGCGGACAAACAGAGGTCTACTCAGTATGGTTAAACCACTTCACATTTCAAATTCTATTTATGATAATGAGCAGAAAGTAAAAACAAAAACTGAAGCACAGCAAGTCTACTGTATCATATTTACCACAGCTTTGAGGGAAAAGTCATTTTGAGAACAGTGGCACATGAAGCTGATGAGAGAGCTGATGAACGCCTGTACTTAACCAAGTAGAGGTACAGGATGATTTCTTCAGCCCTCCATAGTAGATGACCCACATGACATTCACAAAAACACATTTGTCCCTTTAACTTAGAAGAAACTGGGAAACAAGCCATCCCAAACTTTCTAAATAAGAACCCAAACGCCTCAAATAGCACCCTATTTCAAAACACAGATGCTCACTGTCACTCACTGTCAAAACCTGGACTGGAGGAGTCTGGGAAAGGGAAAATTTCAGCGCCCTGACAGTGGAAAATCTCATTAGAAACACTTGAGATTTATCTGTCACTCTGACAGGATAATTTGATTTTAAATTCCATCACTGCTAGCCCTAATTTTTAAAATTAAATTGAAAAAATGTGACTTCTTTTTCCCCTTGTAATGAATAATAGGATCATATAAATCTAAATCAAGTTTGCCATTAATCAGAAATTACAGAAAAAAAAAGGGAGAATTTTAGGTTGGAGGGAAGTAGAATAGTTCCCTCTCCCTTACTGCCCCTGTGATGGAACTGGAATGAGATTAGCTGAAAGAGATGCCTTACAAATTTCAATTTAGTAAGTCAAAAGTTTTCTTATCAATGCACAATTTTAATACTTTCTTAGAAAATCTAGCCGCTTTCTAGAGCAGTACTTAGTCAAATCACACACTGAGCCCCTTAAGTGCATTATTATCATAATTCACTCCTGAATCCGAATTTTCCATTCAGGAAATTGTCATAAACGTACCCTTACTCATAGGTGTGTGAGTCTTATAAAACCCTCCTCTCTTGTCTTTCTCTTTTTCAACAAACAGACAAGAAATCAATAGCCAGTGAAGAGATACTTTCAGAAGTTGATCTGCTTGAAGATCCTTGCATGGTTTTTCAGCCATGTTGCTGTGTAGCACCTCAAAATTCAAGTATTCTCAGTTGAAAAGTGAAAATCAAACAACTCATTAAAAATAGTAGAATTATATGCAGACCAAAATGGAGCAGAGTGGGATATGCTGGGGGCTGCTTCTTACTTTTTGAGGTGACACACTTCATATACTCTCCTAATACTAAAATTTCTGAAAAATGAAGACTTAATGTCAACTTGCTTGTTAGAGAACCAAGGTCAATAAAGGTGAACAGCAGAATTTTTTCATATGAAGCTCAGAAGTCAAGGGCACTTTTACTTTTAGCCTCTTCATTTTGTAGAACCGACTCTGATTGGCTCAGCTTCTAACCAGGTACCTTCCTGAACTGTTTGATTTCTCTGTAGAAAAGATAGGTTTCTCACATGCTCCTGTCACTCTTTAGAACTCACTTGCAATATTTTCCTACCACAGTTTGTTCTTCATGATGAAAGAACAGAGGAATAAACTGTACCATTATTTATTAAAACACAATTATGGTCCCTAGGAAGAGGGAAGCTGTGAAATATAACCCACTTCCTTCATGGGTTGGAACCAAAATTCTCAACACCCTACTTGCAACCTGTGAACATCCTGGTCCTGCTATCTGGGACACAAAAGGCATTTAAATAATTTAACATATTCATGTTCTTAAAATATAGCACACTTGGTAACTTAGGCAGATAAAGACATGATGAAGTATTTACTAGGAAAGTTTTGTTTATATTCTTCACATAACATCTATTTTTTGCAAGTATTATATAAATCCTCAGAAAATGACAGTAGCTCTACTTCGAAATGAGAATTAAGAAAATTTGAGTAAGTGGTCTGAATTAACATTTCCCCCTAATTTTCAAGAAAAATGTAGCAATAATTATTTCAGATGATGGCTTTTCACAATGTTCAAATTTTAGAAGAAAGCAGTAAACTGTATTCCATTATTTATTACAACAACATTGTGGTTTCCAGAGAAGTAGAACAAGTACAATTGGGAAAACACTCACCTTACCAGTGTTTTGTGATTCCACTCTGGACCAGATGATTACTGGGGATGTCTGTCTGATCTCTCAGTAGTATGGCTTCCACAGATGCTTCTGACCTGTTAACAAAATTTGATTTTGAAATTTTTAACGCTACAGAATAGAAGTCAAATAATGTTACACTGTATATCTGTATCAGTTCATTTTTAACATTTCAGACAAAATACATAATTTAAGGGAGAAGAGTTTCTTTTTAAGCTTATGGCTTCAGAAGATTGAGTTCATGGGTAGATGGATTCAAGGAAGTGATATCATTGTGGAGGGGTCTAGCTGAAGAAAGCTGTTGAGCTACATGAAGCCAAGAATCAGAACACAACCTAAGTTTGCAGATCAAAAATTAGAGAAAAGGAAGGGCTGCAAGGCCAGCCAAAATTTTGGCTTTAGGCTTTCTAGGTCAGTGAAGACTCAGGACATAGGAGAAACTGTGCTATAACATCATGTAACTCAGTTGTGTCCCAAATTTTCTGATCAAGATTATGGGGCAATAGGGAAATGCGGTAAATAATGTAGAGTGTGCCTAAGGAGAGTCAGGTGGGGAGAAAACATTCTCTAAGGCTTTCACAGAGAGCAAAACTGGTCAAGAAATGACCGTGATTCATCCACATGGCTGACACTGACAAAGGATCTACAAAGTGTGGTACAGGGATTCAAAATAAATTCCAAGGGGACTTGACTGACCTTATAAGATACAAAAGGTATATTTCTTGTTTTATAGATCTTGCTTTATCTTGGTCTTAATCATCCAGCAGAAATTATAGAAACAAGGTATGAAAAGTGAACCATGTTAACATACTGAGCTTTGAAAGGCTCAAGTCAATAACTTCTGGGGATAACCCACTACTATTGCAGACTGCTGGACTGTGTTGGATTGTTTTGCTGAATTCACGCACCTATAGTATTTAGATGCCAAAGGAATGCCCATCTCTGACAGGAGTAAACAAAAAAGAGGATACAAAGGAAAGACCATTTTGTATTTGTATATACAGTATAGCCAGGATAGATATACAGCTCTCCTCACTTAATTCAATGAGCAGAAATATTTGTACTAATAGTGTTTGGACAGGATATCCTGTCTGCTTCTTGTACTATGGATAACCACTAAGAAGGTAACAATGTACAATGTGTTTATTAATTTTTGAAACTATCCTATTAATCAGTTTTGAAACTGTCTCATTGCTATTTGTTTTGCAATAAAATAAAAAAAAAACAAAGAAAAATAACACAAGGAAAAGTACAAGCAACTATTATGCCTCCAAATCTGCCCCCATTGACCCACAGTACAACCCATCTCCTAAAACATATTCAGATATAAAAACCCATTGATTAGTCCATTGATGAGTATCATGTCCATGATCCAATCAACAGTGCAGATATCAGAAGCTCAACTCTTGCAATTTTCACATACTATCAATAAACTTCTAAAAAAAATTACTGTGTATCTCATTACAGTGTAACCTTCCCTCACATTTCCCTTCTAGTTATTATTAAAATGTAATAAAACATCATAGATGGTAATAAGAAAATAGTTGCATAAGATATATACTCTTACAATGCCTCATCAGAAGTATTTGCTCATATATTTATGAAGTAACTCCTCAGAGTTTGTACCTTCGCTCTCAGTGTAGCTGGAACAATTCAGTCAAGGTCCACCGAATCCAATTAGAGGTATTTTCTGGTGAAGGAATTCTGCTTCTTGACAATATTAGAGCAAAGTGTGTGCAAGCTGTTTGAACTTTAAGGAAGGAAGTGCTAGCTACCATCATCTTTAGTCTGTGGCTTAACACTCTGTCATACAGCAGTGACAGGCACAGGATGCCTGTCAAGCTCTGCTGGTACCAGCCATTGGTTATTCTGTCCTACAAAACTACAGACTGCATAATCTCTGTTGCATAAAATCAGGACAATGTTTAGGGTTCAGAAATGCTCAGAATGTGGACAGAAAAGTCACAATTCTCTGTCATAATATAAGAGAGAGTGGAGTTCTGTGAACCTTATCAAAGAGGACTGAACAATCTTTGCAATACTGAAACTTAAATGTTATTCATATTTTCTTCCCTCCAGGAAGCCTGATGAGCCTACCCTCTGCATGCCCTGTTTTCTTCTCCAATTATACACCATGTACCATTTACCTCATTATCTTGGTTGGCATTAGCAAAATACTTCGAACTGCTTCTCTTTCCTCAGGTCTCTGTTGTCTACACAGCACGTTACCAGGAGCACTTCCGAAATCACAAAGATAAACATGCCAACCTTGGCTCAATTTCTCTTTCAAGTACTTTTAAGCCCGGATCTTCGTGAGGACATTTTCACCCTTCTCCACTAAGAACCTTCTGTACCTCTGCTGATTCACTCATCTGTTAGACTTCTTCCAGCTGCACTGCAATGAGAGCCCTTCGTTCTCAGTCCCATATCATCATATGTAACAGGGGGACAGGGAGATGGCTCAGGAGAATAAGTGCTTTCCTTGGCAAGTGCAAGGGCCTGAGTTCAAGTATCCAGTTCTTCCAAAAATATATCAAATCAAATCAAATCAAATCATATGAAACACAGTGCTGATCTACAGGTGAAATGCCTATGGCTGAGAATACAGATTTCTGCGCATCTTTTTGTTGATATACTTTCCCAAGTCAGTGTTTTGTCTCAGTATTTACAGATATATGGGTTTAAATCCAAATCCAGGACAGTGAAGCCCTGATGAGACCCTAACGTGTTCATTCCTCAACTTCATGCAGTATGTCTCCAAATGATCAGCTGTGTTGCCTATTCTGTACTATATTGTGGACCCACAAAAATGTTCATTTCAATAATAAGACAGAATTCTTGGACCCTAAAAGTGTCATAGAAGAAAAGATATATTTACACACATCCCTCAGCTTCAACAAAGCATTTTGAGTATCCATATGTTTTAAAAGACCTTAACTGATTGACTACAATGGATGACAATTTTTATTAGTTAAGGTAGAAAAAATAAATGAAAAAGAAAATACTGTTTGATTCCTTCAGTCCAGCAGCTGCCCAGGTATACACAGACCAGTGTACTGCATAAATTACTTCCTTTCAGAATTTAATCTGTTTAAGTACTACTGGACAGATATTTGTTCCCATTTGGTTAATATTTTCACAACTAATATTGGGTAAATGAAATACTGAGGCTAGGTTTAGTTTGTTCATGTAGAGGTGGCCACATGGAGTGAATCATTAATTATAACCTTTCTTTATTTGCTACCCCATGCTGGACAAGTTGCTCTCATATGAAGACAAACCATACTTGATCAACACGCAGGACAAATGCAAAAGCACTCTGTAGTTTTTGCAATGCTCTTTCCTACCTTTCAGAATTGAGTGGCTTTCAATAATCCTCCTGAAACTTCACACTTCATACCCCTTCAAAGCCTGATGTTCACACATGGTAGCATTAGAGGGAAGATTATTAAAGACCCCCATTGGAACTGTGGCCTATTCATTTTCTGTGTAAACCATGGGGTTCCTGTGCAGACAGTGATATGCCTACACGAACCCAGACAGCTGCATTACTAAAGCTGCTCAGAGTGCAGGTGGGGAAACAGCTTGTGATATTAACAAGACTAGATCCTTCTTGTGGCTTTCTATAGCCTTTATTTAAAATACAGAAAAATGCTTTCAAAGACTTATTTATAACTGTATCAGGCACAGATTGCACCAACATTATTCTGCTGCAATGAGCACATGTGTTATTCATACTGATATTAAGTATTTTTTTTCTTTTTTGAAACAGCCAAAAAGAAAAAAAAAAAAACACAACAAACTACAGTGCTTCCTGATGATTTCAGATAGAAGCTACTAAAACTATCTCAATGTAACTAACTTGAATAAAAAATAGTTTTGGGGAAATTAAAGAAAATCATGAAAACAAATAAACAAAAAGATTCAGAGTAGATACATTGAAACACTAAAAAATGAAAAATTTGAAGAAAGATATTTAATGCATAACACAGCTGTCACATGCACTTTAACTCTTTCATACAAAGAACATAGTTAAAATACATCAAATGTTCCAAATTTCTATGAACTTGTTTTCTCCTTTGACCCTTCAATAATCCTTGATATGATAGTCCACATGAAAACATATGCATTGTGGGCCAGCCAAATAGCTCAGTGATTTAAAGTGCCTACTTAGACAGAGTGCAGTGGCTGGGGTTTCATACCCTGTGTACTATGCTGTCCCTGCCCTGCCCCTGGGGTGCACTTATATAGTGACTGAGACTGGGTACGATGGCACATTCCATCACATATATATGCATTGCTTTCCCTGAAATTGTAGTAAGCTCTTACTGTGTACATCATATCTCAGTGATGTAATCATGCCCATGTTTATAGTAGCAAAATTGTAAAGGTAGATCAAGTGCATGGTGAGCTTAAAGAAAGTTTGTTTTTTGGAAACAGAATAGATGCTCATTAAGTGTAGATAAAATAAAAAAGGACAATAATCAAAACTAATCATGAGCAAATCAATGCATTCATCCTTACTTATTACAACATGTGCAGTCATAACACATGGGCTCTAGCCACAGAGTGGCGGCACATGTCTATGATCCCAGGACTCTTGAAAGCAGAGGCTGGAGAACCTCAAGTTTGAGTCCAGCTAAGCAACTTTATGATGTGGTCAGCATCTGTGCCAAAACACTAATATGATAACAAAACAATTAAAAGGAAAGTGAGAACTTGAGGATTAGACAATGAGGAGAGGGCAAGGAGACAGGCTAGGAAACAGGACAGGGGCAAAGCCATACATTTATATGCACAAGATGGGTAAGGCAATTTCCTGAGAACTATCACCAGGTTGTTGAAACTAGCATTTAATTGGTAGCATTCTCACACTGATTATCTATATATGCTGATACCTGTGAGCTAAGCATCTGCACTGAAGATTGCAATGTGTAATAGCAGGGTGATACCTGAAATATCTATCCTACTGGTCTTCTAAATACATACTGTATGTTATGACACCAATTATTGCCATACCGTCTCTCAAGTAAATTTTTTAAAGGGTAATAAATGAAAAAGAGATGAGAAGAAGAAGATGTCATATGACTATCCTGTTACAAGGCTATGTAGGGTTAGATGTCTAAAGTTTTGTGTGAAAATATGTAATTGTTTATACATAGTTTTTAAATGTTTTTATTTTTTGCTATTTTTTCCATATTCTGTAGAGACTTAAAGTTTAACATATCAGTACTTGATGGAAAATACCTGTTCCATGTTATGCCTAAGGTGTTTCATATCCAGACAATAGTGAGGTTAAACCCAACTGCATATGTTATAGGGTAATAATATGCTTCTCTTCTGGAGGGTTAAAAATCTAACTATGCTAACCAAAAATCAGAGAAAAAGAAGGGTTGCAAGGACAGCCCACATTTTGGCCCTAGCCTTTCAAGGTCAGCGAGGACTCAGGACATAGGAAAGCCTATATTGTAACACCGTGTGACTCAGTTGTGTCCCAAATTTTCTGATCAAGGAGCTTCTGGGGTCACAGAGGGATGCTAATAATGATGTAGAGTGTGCTTAAGGAGAGTCACATGCAAAGAAAACATTCTGTCAGGCTTTCGCAGAAAGCAAATTGTCAAGCAGTGGCCATGGCTCATCCGCATGGCTGACACTGACAAAGGATCTACAAGGTGCAGTACAGTGTTTCAGGATAAGCCCTCAGGGATCTTGACTGACCTTGTCAGATTCAAAAGTTCCATTTCTTGTTATGTAGGTCTTGCTCTATTTGGTCTTAACCATCCAGCAGAAAAGTGTAGAAATAAGGTATGAAAAGTGAGGCCATGTTCATATGCTGGGCTGTGGAAGGCTCAAGTCAACAGCTTTGGACATTACCATTCCTATGGATAATCCACTACTATTGTGGACTACTGGACTATATTGGAATATTTTGCTAAATTCATGCACTTACAATATTTGGATGGCAATGGAATACCCATTTCTGACAAAACTAAACAAAAAAGTAGATATAAATGAAGTACCATTTGGTATCTGCATATCCAAAATAGTTAGGATAGATATATAGTTACTTTCTCTTAATTGATTGAGAAGAAAGATTTGTACTAATAGTGTTTGGAGAGGATATCATGTCTACATCCTGTGCTATGAATGACTACTATGAAGACAACACTATGCAATGTATTAATTGTTGTAACTCTGCTACCAACCTGCTTTGAAACTGTATCATTGCAATTTTTTCTCAATAAAATTAATAACAAAGAATAATAACGATTGTAAGTTGATGATGACAATTACACCCTAAAGGACTGGCTATCATCAAGATATCAGCCAATAACAAATGGTGGCAACATTTTGGGGAAAAAAGGAACATTTGTTCATTGTTCTTGGGAGTGCAAACTGAAATGATATTATGAAAATCCATGTTTGGATGACTCAGAAAACAAAAAAAATATTCTTTATGGCCCAACTATTCCTCTTTTTAGCTATCTTTCCAAAAGAGTTAAAAACATCATACCATTGTGTTCAGAGTTACAAAAGATTTGATTTGCTAATTGAAAGGGACAGAAAGATTTTAGCTTTGGAGAAGCAGAAACTACTGAACAATATTTATGAAACTATGAATAAAAGATTAACTCAGAAAGTGGTAATCATAGGAGGCAAAATAAGCAGAAAGAGAAGACTTTATATAAAACCCCAATTGTAAGTTGGTGAGGATCCTTTATTTCCTTCCCTTAAAGAAATTTTTACACATGGCTATTCTAAGGATTGCCAAGGTTCTGCCTACCCTCACATGTCAGCAGGCCTTCTTAGCTTTAAATTTCCTGGAAACTTTAATTTAATGCTGGTAATTCACTGGTTTTAAAGCATTGGGTTTTCACGTTTCTCTAGGCTTTTAAGGTTTCTCTATCTTAGAAAATTTTTCATTGTTAAATGTTCCTTGCTTTATCTGAAAGCAGTTAAAATATGCATTAACTGATCATGTTAAAATTTGAATATGAGAGAGCCTATATAAAACAAATATTTTTGAAAAGGATATGTAGGTCACTAGAAATCATACTCTAAAGAACTACTACGAAGACAAAAATATGCAACGTATTATCATAACTGTCCTCCTAATCTGTTTTGAAACTGTCTTATTCTTATTTGATTCTCAATAAAATTAATTAAAAAAACAAAAAAAAAGAAAATTCAAATTATCAATCAAGAAATAGTGACTTATTTCTTTCAAAACTGGGATAATGAATTGTTTCAATAATCTAACTGAGCATCTCCAAGATGAAAATTTTCATTTCAACAGTGGAATAGTATTTAAAAACTTTTCAAAATGAGAAAATTATGCAAGAAAATTAATAATAGATACTATGATGACAACAACATTTGATCCTATTTTCTGTTTATTCTCTGTAATAGTGACTCCTTCCCAATGTGGAAAAAATAAAATCTCAAGATAATGCTAACAAATATAATTATCATAAAACCCCTTTACTACTTTCATCCTCAACTATCTAGAAAGTATTTCAGGAAATGATTAACTTCCATTTACAGAAACAAATTCATTTCTTCCCCTGAAGAACTGGGAATGTATATAAGAAATATTGAATATTTTTGCCTGAGGAGTTAACTTTAAAATTCATTTTAAAAGGGAAAGATCAACATAAAAAATTGCCTAAGAGGGTGCTACAGTAAACCTCAGCAAAGAGAGGAGAGATAGTTAATGATAAAACAAAAACAAGCAGACCATATTTAAGTTATCAGTCTTTTGCTTTTCCCTTTTGGCATGCGACTAATCTAATATAAAATGTAAGAATTATATTGCATATCAAATTAATTCAAAACATGACAGGAAGGGCAGACAAGTGGCTATTTTAGAAATGAATAGAGTTCATGAAGTATTTAATAAGCATCGATTCTGATTTCACCAGGGGGTAAGCTACTCTCTGGTACTCAGTTAAGCATCTTTGAAAGCTGCATCAACTGTGAGGTCAGTAGCTCAACCAATATCCAGTCATGAACTATCAGCTCAATAGTCATTATGAAATCAAGGCAGGGATCCTTTCAGAACTCCTTGTTCATTGGTTACCAATGATATTTAGAAATCGCGAAGAGCATCTATTTGACAACAAGGCATGAATGTGGGAATATCATTGACAGACTTTGCATAGCGATGTAGAAGTTAGCCTGTAAGTTATTGCTGGTGTGAATGGACCAAAAGGCTTTTATTCCAGTGTTCTAAAACTCTCAGAAAGCCCACTTAAGACACTTCGTGAAAACTCAATGCAATGCTCTTTCTGTCTCTAAGTCTCTCTGATTTTTGTGTCTGTCTGTCTGTCTCTGTCTGTCTCTCTCATTATTTTCACTATTGAAAGCACCATTACACCATTATAAAGACTAGGTGCACTAATAGTAAGAATGAGAAAGACCTTAGGAGCAACTTACTTTGGCTGCATTTTTAAGCTCTGTGCTTATATGTCAGCCTCTTTAGACATCAGACCTGAGCTTTGATGCTTAACAGGCTGAAAAGCTAGCTGAACAGAAAAGGATGATTTAATAGCCTCAGCTTCCAAATGCTTCATAAAAGCAGCTAATAGCGTGCTAACCATACAAGCTCACTTTCCTGCTCTGTTCTTTCTCACTCAAGACTTCCATATGGGCCACTGAACAAGCAATGAAAGCCAGATATAAACTGAACAGTGGGAGAAACGTCCTGGCAAAAACCTTCTTCTTTCCCCCCCAAACTACCTTTTGCTGCGGACAGTGTGTCTACTGGTCGGCAGCACTGTTCTGAGTCTTAAAAAGGGCTTTTCTTTGTCACAACAATGTGCTTCTCAGAAGATCCTAATAATTGTACTTAGATTCCAGATTTCACACCATTAGCAGCTGTGTGGAATCCATTGCTAAAACCTAGTACTTTATTTAGCTAACTGTATCTCACCATACATTAAAAAAGAAACTAAAATTTTACTAATATGAATCAGTATAAACATAGTGAGAGGATGAGCGATTTCACCACTATTACTTCCACTGATAGAGTTCATTTTTAGGTTAATTTACCCAACGTCTCAATTGCAGAGTGGTTACAGTTGTAATCATCATTTTTTTAACATGGTCAAAACAAGGAACAGAAATAATCTAGTGCTTCCAAGTAGCAGACTTAGGAGAGAAGTTCCTTTATCCTTCACCGTTCTTCCTGTGAAACATGTACTGAACACAGAAAATTATTCTGCTTAACTTTCTATTTACTGTGGAACTAGTCATTCATATATTCAGGAACAAACTTAAGTTCTAAAATGCTCTGAACCACTGCTCTCTTTTCCCTTCTTCATGCTACCTTATTCTTTTCTTCTGCTCAGGACTTCCTTTGAAAACCAACCCTGCCACAACTACACAAAAAAGGAGATACACATAAAGGACCATTGTGTATTTGTATATTCAAAATAGTTAGGATACATATTCAGCTACTTTCCCTTAATTCAATGAGAAGAAAGATTTGTACTAATGGTGTTTGGACAGGATGTCATGTCTGCATCTTGCACTACGAATAACCACTACCAAGACAATGATATGCAATGTATTAACTATTGAAACTATCCTAATAATCGGTTTTGAAACCGTCTCATTGCTACCTGTTTCTCAATTAAAGTAATAGAAAAATGAAAACCAATCCTATGTAAGATTGAAATAGAGCCCCTCCCCCATAGCACAGAGAGAAAATATGTATTTCACCTGCAAATGCTACTTATTTTGATGCTAGTAGCAATTTTTTATTTATTGTTATAAAAAGTGAATGTTAAATATGTACATAGTTTGATTTTCTTTCTAATCTTGAAAGACAGAAGTCCTTTACCTTTACAGAGTAGCCATTTTTTCTTTAGTAATTAAAGAAAAAAATTCTAAATAAATTTTTAATGATACAGAGAGAAAAATATTGGGGAAATAAGTGAAGGATATTTAATCCAGCTGCCAAAAAGCAAGCAGTGTGCAAGAAACAAAATGTACCACCAAATTGTGTACAAATTTGTACATTACAAAATTGTAATGTTTCATTAACAATCCTCAAAATACAACTTCTAACAATAAAAATAAATGCAAATACTTCCCTTGGATACAAAAAGTCAAGATCTGCAAATATTATTCTGATATGGAAGAGAATTTAAATTTATCAACCAATAATTTAGGCTGTGAAGAACTATCAGGGGTATTGATATTTCCAGCTACAGATAAAAGTTCAGAGTTTTATGCATAAGAAAAAATTTGAAAAAGGATTTTCCATAATTAGTATTGGAGAACTTCATCAAAGCAATTACATTTATCTTTTGCCAAAGCACATAAATTTTAGATATATTTAATACTTCTCATAATTATTACTAGAAAATGCAAAACACAAAAGGTTCAATGAATAGGAAAATGGGAGACATATGCAGGTGCACAGCAGTGATCTTTCCACCACAACACAGCAGGGAAGAGCCAAGCTGTGCTGAAATTTAGCTTCGCAGCTCTTGGAGGCTTAGGGATGGAAGCAATGCCCAGTGGGAACTTCAGCAGGGACTTTATCCAGCTTCACGTTCATGAGCTCATGGCTTCTTTCAAGATTATTAGGTAATCTTATTGCCAGCTAACGAAAACTAAAGTGTCCTACGATGATGGAGTGTTCAACTGCCATAAGTGGAGAGAGGTTCAAATCCGTGGGCTGCATGATTTCTGTGGTCTTTCTTCTAGGATCTACCTTGTGTCTGTGCCTTCTCAAGCAATTAGAGGTAAGATACAAAAGATTTACCAAATACTCCAAGATATACATAGAAATGCTGTTACCTAAACCATGATGTCATCATGGAATCAAGGACCTTCAGACCTCAGATAACAGCATGGAATGTTAATTTGTGGGAAAACAGTATCAAAGAAACAGTGTCAAGAAATGACACTGGTTGAAATTGAAAATGTCTGATACAGTTCAGTGTTATCAGCTACAGTTCATTTAAAGAAAAAAAAGAAGCAAATGTATTCAATGAAGACTCATTCAGTGTTTTCCACTAAGGAAGTGATCTCCAACTGTCAAAGTTACACAGTATTCTTAACCCTTGTAGGGTGTGTGTGTGTCACTGTGTAATATGATAACTGTGTACATGTAACCAATCCATATGAAAATGAGCATGCAGGACAAAGGTAAGTGAGCAAGAAAGAAAGCAACTAACACCATTCTATCTGTTTTGCAAATGGATACTTATTTTTATATTATTATTTTTATGAATTTAGGACAGGGTGTTCAGCGTCTCACTACATAGATCAGATCCTAGTGATTCTCCTATTTTCAGCCTCCCAAGCACTGGGATTACAGGAGCGCATCAACACGCCCTGTCTCAATCGCTGTCTCAGCACACTCTAGGGTGGGGCTGGCACAGAATAATGGGGATCGAACCCCTGCTGCTGTGCTCTGCCTAAGCAGGTGCTTTAGTCCACTGAGCCCTCTGGCCAGCCCTGCAAATGGACATTTACACTCACTGGAAAAGCAGGAGCAACACAATTATGACTCAAAAAAATTGTTTCCAAGAAGTTGGATAGCTGTAAAAATAAGGTTCTCAGAAAAATACATAGATTGCAGTAATTTGCTCTAAATGATCATAAAACGCAATCATAGCCAAGACACAGGTAAATTTTAGAACTACTACTTGAAAATGAGTGGATAAAAAAATAAGCTACCATTTTTCTTCCAACGTATTTATTTGATATTTTAATTAAGCACTTATGCACTTAATGAAGTAGTATTTTAGGAAGAGATCTTACCACTGAATGTGCACCTTCATCAGTATATATTTTAGAGTTGTAAGTTGTCTGACTCCCGATATTGAACATTAAAAATTCTAGCAGAAAGTGAATTAGTCTATTTATATAGGATGGTATTAAACTTTTCTAAAATTTGACATGAGAAAGCATAACTCAAAAATAATGGACATCACTTGCATCATCAACTGCAACATAAAATTGTATCAGAAACAATTAGCTATGTAACACAATTACAGTGAAACAGCTAACAAGAACTTATTGAACACAGAAAATCTGGGATTCAAATGTGAGTAGCACTGTGCTTCATTCTTTTCGTACATTTCACAGGTGGCTTCACCATAATATATGAAGCTGTCCTGCTACAATAATTTGAACATGTCTTTGTCTGGAAGTTTTACTCAAACTAAGATAAAATTTCTGAAAATAATGATAGTGACACTATTTCAATTAAAATACTAATCGTGAGAATGGTAAAAACACTTAAAAAGTAGATACAAGGAAAATTCCAACTTACACAATAACAGAGTCAGTATTATTTGTATTACATTGCTATTTCAAAATTTTCATGCATATGTTGCTTACTACGTCTTAAAAATATCTTGAAGTAAATATATATTTGGAGGTCTAGAGTACTGGAAAGATTTTTCACTTTGAAAAACATTTCAGTTTGTTTATTTATTTTTTTTTTGGCAGAACAGGGATTGAACTCAGGCCCTTGCGCTTGCTAGGGAAGCACTTATTCCACTGAGCCATCTCCCCAGCCCCACATTTCAGTTTAAACAGCAGTGAATACTGCTGTTTATATGTAAAGCTATATTTTCTAAGATAGAGAAAAGTAAATTAATAAATATACCAAATGTGGCTACCATGGTCTGAAAGTAATAATCCACGTACTCATATGTTGATGCTGAAGTATTCCTCACCCTGAAAAATTCTTGTAAAAATATTTGAAGATCAAATTGACTGCATTTAAATATTTACTGCAGATTTCACAGTTTGCTAAAGTAGGAATGTAAGTATTAGAAATAGACACAGTTCTTAGACTCACCAACTCAATAAGTGACACCTATTAAAATTATGAATAAATAACACTAAAACTACATATGCAATTTGTATTATATAAACATAAATTCTAAATTTAAAATATTTTGTTATAATATGGAACTTTGTGAAAACTAATATTTTGTTTAATTTCCAAAAGTGTGGGTATAGTGTTAATTTCATAATTCTAAATCTAAACAACTTTAAAGACACTCTTATAAGGATAAAAATATATTTAATATGTTTTGGGTTTTACTTATATATATTTTTTCACACAATATTTTTCCAAACTCTGCATTTTGGCCAACTTGCTTTCTTTTCTTGGCCATATGTCTTCAAATCTCTTTTCTACTTGCATACTACTGTGCTCATGGCATTTGTTAAGCATTCCACAACAGATTCAATACATTTTATCTATTGAAAAAAAGTCATGGACATTAAGATTATTCATGGGGCTGGGGAGATGTCTCAGTAGATTAAGCACTTGCCTGGCAAGCACAAAGGCCTGAGTTCAATCCCCAGTTCTGCCAAAAGAACAATAATAATAATATCACTTATTGTGGTGTCAATGTGCACATATGTCAAGCATATATTCTAAAGATTTAGAAGCATTTTATTGTGGCAAAATATATGTAAAATAAAATGTTCCACTTAGGTGATTTTGCAGGTAGCTTGATCATTAAATACATTCACAAGGTTGGAAACCCTCACCAAGAGGCTTGTTTAGAAATCATGCATCTTTCAAAGCTGAAATTTTCTACCATTAAACAGGAAAATTTCAGGGCCCCTCATCTTGGGTATCTAAAAGTTTCAGTCAACTATTTCTCTCTTTCAATCCTAGTCCTAAAATCGCCTGTGACACATTCAGCCATACTATATCCCTCCTTTTATTTCTGGCTTACTATACTTATATGCATTAAAAGTTTATTCATATTTCCATATGTATCAGAATTCATTGTCCAATTAGTTACATGAAATTATTTAATTGTCACCTATTCCTCATGATATAGTAATGTTATCTGGTTATACATTAACTGGAAGCCAAACAAATAATTGAATTATATTGTTTAATAGTTAAACAAGTTATCAAGCTGGGCATGATGGTACATGTTGTAATCTACTGTGAGCCAGGCCAGCTAAGGCTACATCATATCTTTAAGGCTTTCCTGAACTACTAAGTCCATCCTGCCTCAAAAAGAAAAATCTAAAAACAAATCATGCCAGCAGTACTGGAAATGATGCCTGTTCTCTAAGGCTCATTCTGGTCAAATGCAGTAAGTTCAGCTATTATTTATTTACTTGGGGTTAAGGAATCAACCTAGGTCCCTCTGCTGAGTTATATCCTGGCTACTTTTCCCATCTTTTAATTGTGAGACAGGGTTTCACTAAGTTGTCCATTTGAATTTATGATGATTCTGGCTCAGTGTCTCAGAGTTCTGGCATTACAGGTCTGTGCCACTGTACTTGTCATTGCAATTAATTTTTGATTAAATAATTATTAATTGACAAACTGTCTGTACAAGGTGTGATAGAAACTGTGAAGAACACATACATTATCAAACTTCATTACAGTAGAAGACACATTGTCAGAAATACTCCCCCTTAATTCTTCAACATGGTATCCCATAATTTTCATCACGTTCTCAAGTCCAGTTTCATGAGTGTCTTTAGTTTGGTTTTCTACCTTACCATGTACTGAGTTAATTCAAATTCTTTACAATCCTTGGTCATTTTTTTACTCTGAGGAAGAGCTGCAAGTCTTTTACTTATCTTCCGACCAATAAGTAAGGTGGGAAAGGACACATTAGAATGTTTTTGATAGAAATCACCATCAATGTTTAGAATGTACTTCATTCAGAACATAAAGGCAGCAGTGAACCCAAAGGCTCTTGCATAGTTTATTTTGAGAATTGCTTAAGGAAGTGTCAAAAGATGATGGAATAAGTACTTGAAGCCGTGGGGAGCATTTTAGGGAGATGAATGACAGTGTGTTTCTTTATTGCATTACATTTTTACCTAAGCATTCACTTTGGGTTTTTTTTTTGCTCAGACTTCATATTCATAGTTATCTTGGACAATGCTCATATGCACTGCTGTATCTCTCAGTAGCATGTATTATCTCAAACATGTTTTTATGGTGAACACAGTATAAAGGCACTATCTAGGTGTAGTGGCACAATCCTATAATCCTGTAAATCTCAGACACTCGAGAGAGTGAGGTATGAGGATTAATGTGAGTTCAAGACCTGTCTGGGCTACAAGTTAGGATCAAAGTCAGCCTGTACTACACAATGAAACCCAATTTCAAAAAGACAAAAAAAAAAAAATACTACATCTATTAAGGTTTAACGATGTGATACATGGCTATTAAGGGAAGCCAATACATTTTCTAATAACAATGTGAAATTATTTCTCCTAACTCCAATTCTAAATCTTTTGTCAAATTTTCCCCCAACACCTTTCTTCCTCCTGATTGCACTGGCCATCACTTTACTCTTGTCCTCATGAGTTTGATTTTATTAGATTTGATGAACAGATGAGGTAATCTCTTATTTGTCTTTGTCTGGTTTTCTTAATTTAGCATGAACACTTTCCGTTTCCTCTACCTAGTCTCATCTTACAGTGTTGTCATCTTGACAAAACTCAATCATGTGCCACTTTGTACACTTCATAGGTTATTATTCACTCATTTATTGTAGACATTTATGTGGGTTCTGTATATTGGGTACTGGGGAAATATGTAAGCAAAACATGAGAATGCTGCATGATATGGCAATTCTACTTTTTGGTTTTTAAACAAATTCCACACCATTTTTCCACCATGGCTGAGCTAGTTTAACTTCCCACCGAAAATGGATATGAGTTTTCTTTCCTTCACAATGTTCTTTAGCAATATTTGTCTTTTATCCTTTTGATAGAGGCAATCATAACAGATGTGAGTAGAGCACTTTGATGTTTTATCTTGCAATTCCCCAATTAATGCTGACTGTTTCTTTGCTGGCATGTTGACCATTTGTATTTTGTCTTGGAGAAATACCTGGAATCTTAATGTATCTTTTAACTTTGTTTCTTATATGTATGGTTTTATCTGCTCAAATTCACTGTCAAATCCAATATCATGATGGTTTTCACTATTTACTCCTAATATTTTTATAAAGTTGGCTCACATGTTTAGTTCTTTCATCATTTTTTGGGGGGAGGGGTGGAACCTGGGATTGAGCTCAGGCCCTTGCACTTGCCAGGGAAGCGCTTATTCCACTAAGCCGCCTCCTGGGCTCCTCAATTTTTATTTTTTTTGTGCATGTGTATATGATATAATGACCAAGCTTTGTTCTTCAGTATTTGGACATCCACTCTTCAGAAGCTCTTTGGAAAAACAGGCTATCATTTCTTCACTGAATATTCCAAGTGAAACTGCTGAAATTATTTGTCCACATATGTGGAAATTAATTTTTAAGCATTTTATTCCATTGTCGAGAGTACGTCATACAAATGCCACACTGTTCTGATTATTAAAACGTTTTAGTATGATTTGTAATCAGAATGAGCCTTCTGGTTGTATTTTTTCTTTGGAAGCAATCCACACATCATGTTCCATTTATGTGTGTAAATGTATTATAAAAATATTGGTATCTTTAAGATGACTTCAACAAAGCAGCATCAAGTAACTGGCTAAATTATTAACTTTCCTTCCAAGCCAAATTTCACAAAGAATTTTTGTTATACTTCATCTTATTTATATTTCTATTTTCTTTGTTATCAATTTTTTTTTTGCAAGAACTGGGGATTTTACTCAGATCCCTGTGCTTGCCAGTGAAGCACTTATTCCACGCAGCCATTCCCTGGCCCCTACATCCTCTTTAATAAAGCAGTATTTAATGCCTTACAACTATTTTCTGCTGCCACTGTGCTGTGTGTTGAGTTATAATGTGGAATAAAATTTGTAAAGTTTTAACAGAAAAAGGCATTGACATGAAACAAATTAAAGCTAACTTCTTACATTTGTATTGAACACTGAATAAAATATGGCGAAAATTAAGTAGTAAATTCAGAATGGTATTAGAAACACAGAAGGCTATATGAAATTACTAGGCTGTAACAAATTAATTTGTGGTATAAAGTTGAAATATCTAGGAAGAAAATATGTAAGTCAAGAAGAAGAGAATATCTCTTGATGAATTTTTCGAGGACGTTGGAATGAAGGAAAAACTTTTAAAAAGCAGTAATTCCAATGTCTTATGATTTCAAAAGAGCTCTTAAGAAAGTAATATAAAAATTGCATCATGGTATGAATAGAAAGAAAAAAATTCTGGTATTTCCAATGTGCAAATCTGTGAGTAAAAAGTAATTATATAAATAATGCATTTATAGACATTCTGTCTGAAATGATAAAAATAATAATATCCAGTCCAATTTTATGTTTATTACAGTTACAGCACAATGTTAGTGGCTTTCTAAGGATTTTTTTTTAGGTATCAGGGATTGAACTCAGGATCCTGCACTTGCCAGGCAGGCACTTATTCTACTGAGCTATCTCCATG
Organism: Ctenomys sociabilis; assembly: GCA_004027165.1. Lineage (NCBI taxonomy): Eukaryota > Metazoa > Chordata > Mammalia > Rodentia > Ctenomyidae > Ctenomys > Ctenomys sociabilis. The sequence continues at coordinate 83,084 of PVKA01002475.1, read as the reverse complement.
ATCATCTAAGGAATTTTTGTTAAGTAAGAATGGTGGAGGTGCATTGGAACTCACATCTTCCCTGCTCCACTGTTGGTGCTCTTGTTCCCTCTATTGTTTCCTAGGCCTTTTCTTTGAGAAACTGTGAGTAACGCACGTACTCTCTTTTCTTGCTTTTCCTTGAAACCATGTTCTATATCTCAAGTTAATTCAATCAAATTACCCTTAATGCTTTTAAGAGTCTACACAGAGAATGCATAGAAATAAGAATATTGAGGCAAGTAAACATTTACTGTGCTCCAAATGGTATTAAAAGAATGAAGTTAAAAAGTTCCTAGTTTCTTTGTCAAGATCTTATATTTCAAAATATAATTTTCATGAAAGATTTTCTTTTCCTCTAAAACCAACCAAAAACTTAGACTTTCATGCTAATGTTATTTTAAACATTATCTTTCTCTAAATGTGTGTAAATATATCTTGTTAGAAATGTATTCTAGAATAATGATGATTATGTAATTTGAGGTCTGTCATTATTCTTGAGTTCTGCTGTCCCAATTAGGCAATGGTTTGTCTTTGCAGATATGTATAAAAATCATTAGGAGGAGTCAAAGTACAGAGCACTGTGCTAATTTGTGCAGGAGTAGAACATCAAGGAAAATGCCCTGGCCTTATAATGTACTTCAAACATGTAACAAAAATGAATTATAGTTAAAGTGCTAAATGCATGGAACAAATGATAAATTCTTGGCAGCAGGAATAAAAATTGATTTCTGTGCCTATCTTCTCCCTGATGCCTAAAATTTGGGGGGCTTATCTGTGTGACTGATTATAAATTTGACCATGAGCATTCACCAGAGCATTTAACACTTACAGATTGCATAACTAATGCTTATAATCTGAACAAATAGTTTCCCAGAATGGACAGTGCTTTTTATTATTTAATTGTGTCATTCATAATTTTGATTGTTTCCTCTTTAAATTAGAATTTCAAAAATAGCCTAACTTTATTTTGTGAGTTATAGGCCAAATTTTGTCTACCAGCATTTCCTATTAAAATGAAAAGGGACCAGCCAGATACCTCAGAGGATTAAAGTGCCTGCATAGGCAGAAACATGGACCAGGTTCAATCCCCTGGTATCCCACACTCAGGGTACACTGAGACATTGATTGAGACTGGTTATGTTGGCACATGCCTATGATCCCAGTACTTGGGAAGCTGAAAACAAGAGAATTACTACAAATCTGATCTGTATAGTGAGGCTCTGTAGACCCTGTACTAAATACAAAAAACCCCGTGTAAGATGTATTTTAAAATAAGGTAGTTTTGGTTAGAATGTGAAAAGTTTCAATTTAATACACTTATTGAGTAGTTATAGATATTTCCAAGGGATTGCTCTACACATGAGAAGTATAATTATTAGTCACTATTTATTGCAATAAATTCTACTGCAGAAACTTTTTGGGTTTTCACAGCCATTAAGCATTTTTCAAGTTTATGACAGCCAAGATAGGCACTGCAGAAGCCAAGACTTGATTAAAATAATAGTCAATATATATAACTTCTGAATATTGGCATGAGTATTTTGAGGGTAACTTAAAAGTATTTAAGTCTCAAAATTGAAACAATAAAGTATTTATTTCATATAATTAGGTGTATTAGTGATGAGTTTGAAAATAAATGTCTTGGCTGGGGAGAAAATGTCTTTAGCATATATTCCTTTTAAAATGGAAGAAAGAACATTTATTTTGCTATGAGAACAGATAGTATAGTGAAAAGAAAAATCATCAAATCAAAGAAGTTTATGTAGTTATATATTTAATGTCATCATATCAATTCCTTTACCATTAAGGCCAATTTGGAAAGGAAATTGATGTTAATAAAAGTATGAATAAAAAAACTAAACAATCTGCCTCCCTCCCTCCCTGCCTCCCTTCCTCACTCCCTCTGTCTCTCTGTCCCTCTCTCTCTCTGAAACATTAAAACTTTGTCCCATGTCCCAGGTGATTTACTGAAGAAAGACATGTAATGATGAAAAAAATGTAACATGTAAGACACAATAGCAATAAAATCATCATTATATTTTATGCAAGTTTATAAACTCTGTTATTTTGTATTTTAAAAATAAAAGATTTTCTAAAAAAGAAAGCATCTGTAGATTTAAATCATTTGGCAGTAATGTCAGCAACAAATGATTTTTAGTTTTGGAAGATTTATTGACACTAATTAAAAATATGACATTGTTGATATAAAACAAACTTAGGTCTGGCAGAAGAGTGTAACACCATGCCCCATGCCTCTTCCTTTACCACCAGATGGCAGTGCCAGTGAGGAGATTATAAAACCATGCCCTGAGGTGTGTCCATTTTCCCCCAGAAGGAAGGGCCAGTGAGAGGAGTGTAAGCGCATGCTGGGGCCCTTCTGCCTTTACCCTGGGATACCATGCCAGTGAGAGGAGTATGAGTCACAGTCATTCATTCTTCCATGAACTCACACTCCTCTCTTCCTCCATTGCCCCAGAACAGCAGTGAAAGCAAAATAAGATAGGTGGAGAGACAGACAATCCTACACAAGCTCAACATCAGTAATTAAGATTGTCTAATATTATAAAGCTGAACGAATCAACACACACACACACACACACACACACATATTAACACACTAAAACAGGAAATGAAAAATAACTGAGAAAGAGGAGCTAAATGAATTACAAACACCCAGTTCATCCAGGACAAGTCCAGAATACAAAGAAATAGAGAAAATTGGAAGTCAACAAATGGAACTCTCCGAAAAGATAGAAGCAGAAGTGAAAACACAAATGGAACAGGCCACAGAAAATATAATCTCTGAGGTACAAAGCAAAAATCACTATAAAAATCAAAGAAATTAAAGCACAGACATATACAGGGCTCATGAAAACAAAGCAAATCATGAATGCCTACCATAGATGATTCAGTCATACTGATCCAAACAGAAAGGCAGGAGATCAGAAACTCTACTGAAAGTGTATATACCAGATGGAATAAAAGTAAGGATAAACTATCATATCTGAAAGACAAGAATGTGACTAGCAACCAGGGAAATAAATCTATCTGTAATATTGTAGGAGATCACTAAAGATCATTGCAATAACTACAAGATGAAAGAAAGAACAACAACATAAGATTGACTAGAATCAGTGAAAAAACTTGAGACAAATCAAAAACCATTAAAAATCTCTTCACAAAACAAATGTCAGAAAACTTTGCAAATTTGGACAAAGAATTTGGCATAGAAATAAATTGAAATGAGCCGGGCGTGGTGGTGCATGCCTGTAATCCCAGCACTAGGGAGGCTGAGGCAGGAGGATTGTTGTGAGTTCGAGACCAGCCTGAGCTACAGAGTGAGCTTAAGGCCAGCCTGAACTGCACAGTGAGACCCTGTCTCAAAAAAGACAAAAAAAAAAAAAGAAAGAAAGAAAGAAATTGAAATGAAGCACACAGAACTTCAAATAGCCATGACCAACATAAATCCACAGAAAGGCCTATGACAATCAAGATTTCAGAAGTTCAGCACAAGAACAACCTATGAAAAGCACTAGAGAAAAGAAACATATCAGTTACAAAGGAAAGCCCGTCAGAATCACAGCAGACTTCTCAAAACAAACTTTAAAATCAAGAGGAAATTGGAGTGATGTGTTTCAAGCCCTAAACAAAAATCAATAAAGAATAATGTACTCAGCAAAGATATCTTTCAAGGTTGGTGGAGAAATTAGATACTTGCATGAAAAAGAAATGGAGATATTTATGTCCCTGAAACCAGCTCTACTGAATGCTCTAAAAGATACATAAGAAAAAGAAAACGAGGACCACAAACACATGAACCCCAAAAGAAAGAATCCACCAGGAAGTCCAAGCAATTAAACAGAGCAGAAAGATAGGGAACAAACAACAGGGGGACAATCTAAAAAGAAAAGAAAAAAAAATATATATATATAGCCTCGACTCACTAGTCAAAGAAACAGACTGGAAGAATGGATGATGAACAAACACAATCCAGTCGTACTCTGATTCAAGAAACACATTTACATCCCCACCCTAAAGATTCATACACTAAAAGCCAAAGTTGGTAAAAAATAATTCTCTATGTCACTGGAATTTACAAAAAAAGGTAGTCATAGCTATTTTATTTGTAGACACTGAAAATTTTAGGCCAAAACTGATCAAAAGAGAAAAACCTCACCACATATTCTTTAAGGGAAAACTCTATGAAGAAAAGATAATAATCATAAATGTCTATACACCAAGTACAGGTTCATGCAACTATATCAAATAAATGTTAATAGACATAAAAATATCAAATAAGCACTAGTGCAATTGTAGTGGGTGACTCTCAAAACCCCTCTCTCACAAAGTCATAGATCAATTACATAAAATTTAGAAAGACATTTAGAATTAAAATCAAGGCTGTGAACAAATGGACTTGGTAGATGCCTACAGAACATTCCATTCTGAAACACCAGAAGATACATTATTCTCAGATTTACACAGAATAGTCTCCAAAATAGATCACATATTATTAGCTGACAGAACATGTCTAAGTAAATATAGAGGAACTGAAATTATCCCATGCATGCTATTTGAACATAATGCAATGAAACTGGAAATAAACAACAAAAGAAACTACAACAACTACATTAACTTGTGGAAATTAAACAATAGCCTCTGAACAACCAATGGGTCACAGAGGAAATTAAGGATAAAATTAAACAGTTTACACAATTAAATGATAATGCTGATACAACATACTGTAACTTGTGGGAGACAATGGAAGGAGTCTGATGAGAGAAATTTATAGCAATGAACTCAAACATGGGCAACAGAAGTGACCAATGAAAAGACACGCTATACCTGTGGTTAATGGTCAATCACTGATATACCTTCAAAACAGCAAAAGAACTTGAACAATGCATCCAAATGATAGATGAATCACAAGTCACTAATATAAGAGTAATTACAATGAATAAATAAATATTCAAAATACAACATTAAAAACTTGTTACATAGGTAAGAGCAGAAAATTTTCCAGATATAAAGAATGCACAGAGAAAAGATGCATCTAGAATTCTGAATAGTCATGGCCAAGAGGAATAAAGTCCATGGCACATAATAGTTTAAATATTAAAAATCCAACAGCAGAACAGAATGTTAAAAGCTTTGAGAGAAAAGTAATGATTCAACCATAAAGAAAAGCATCATAATTACAATAGGCTTCTCAACACAAACATTAAAAAGAACTTAGAATAAGTGTTTTTAAGGCCCTATAAACCAATATCCAACTCATACTGTTTTTAATACTATCTTTAAAAAATAGAGAAAAACATAGAATACTTCCACGTGAAAGACTATCGATAGAAATTCATGACCATTGAAATGATAATGGAAAGAAAAAACTTTCAAACATTCCAGAAAAAGACAATTAAACTAAAAGACAAGAAAGAAAGACAAAAAGACACAAAATTAATGCATCAGGTAGTGGTGACATTAAGTCGAGAGGAAAGAAACAAAAATAACAACAGAAAAATCATATAAGAATAGAAACACATCAATGCCTGTCAATTATAACTACCAATTCACATGGACCCAATTTGACAGTCAAAAGACACTGATTAACAGGCCAAATCATAAACTAAAATCCAATGATGTAAGGTATATAAAAATTATATTTAACACAAAAATGAAACTCACAGACTAAGCCTAAAATTTAAAAATAAAAACAATATTCTATTCGACAGGGACTTGAGAAGGATTTTTCTTTTTTTGGCTGGTGCAGGCTGCCTTAAGGGCGGGTCTGATAAGGCATGCACCTGACTGGGTTTGCCTCAGCAGGCACTTAAACAACAGAGCTAACCCACAAGCCCACTCAGTAGGAGCTTGAAAATAACCAGGAGTAGCTATTCTATTTATCTTGAAGTATACTTCAAGCCAGAATTACTAAAAAGAGAGAAAGAAACATATTATGTGGGTTAATAGAACTACCCAGCAAGAAGAGGTAACAAAAATAAATGTGTGCACCAAACCATGGCATACCCAACTTCTTAAAATAAACACCAATAGACACAAAAAATAGGTAAACATCCACGCAATTATATTGGGAGACCTCAATACTCTGTTATTACAAATAGATCAACTAATCCAAAAATTAACAAAGATCGATCAGAGGTAAACCAAACCTTTAAACAAATGGGAACTTCAGGTTAAACCAAACCTTTAAACTTAATAGGTATATGCAGAGTCTTCCATCCAACTATAGAATATACATTCTTTAAAGGGGCATATGATTGTTTCTTCAGCATAGACCACATAATCTAATAAAAGGGCTTGTGAGGTAGCTCAGCAGACTAAGCACCTGCTTAGGCAAGCACAGGGACTGGCGATTCAATCTCAGACACAATGTCACGCAGGCACTGCCCCTATCCCTAGGAGCACCAATCCCTGCTGAGTCCAGGCACGGTGGCGCAAGCCAGTAATCCCAGCATAAAGCTGAAAACAGAAAGATCACTAAATTTGATCTGCATAGTGAGATCCTTTACCAAATGCTAAACAAACAAACAAACAAAAAACATATACCACATTGTAGCAGGACAGTTCTATGACTTTTTTTCTTGTGTCTTCTTTTCATTTCTTACCATTTTTTAAAGAAACATTTATTTGAGAGACAGTATGGCAGTAATTGACATGACATTAGAAGTAGTACATATTTAGAAGACCAGAATGACAGGCATTCCAAGCATGATCCTACTATTGCACATTGCTATCTTCAGTGCAGTTGTTTAGTTCACAGGTATCCGCATATTTAGTTAGCTAGGGGGAGAATCCTACCAATTAACTGCTAGTTTCAAAAACTTGCTAAAGATTCTCTGGATCATTGCCTTAACCATCCTGTGCATATAAATGTATGGCTTTGCCCCTGTTACGTTTCCTAGCTTTTCTCCTTGCCTTGTCTTTGTTATTTAATCTTTAAGTTCTTGCTTTCCTTTTAATTATGTTATACCTTTCTATTTTTATTTCTTCTTTTGAGTTCTTACACTATGGAGACTATATGATATTTGCATATGTGTGTCTGGTTTACTTCACTTAAGAGTATATCTTCAAGAGGCATCCATTTAAATATAAAGCTTTGGAGTTTATCATTCTTTATAGCTGAGTACTATGCCATTGCATAAAAATATCACATCTTTTTTTGTCCATTCCTCAGGGGACAGGCATCTTTGTTGTTTCCAAGATTTGGCTATCATAAATTGTGCTGCTATAAACATAGTTGTACATCTCTGGTTGCATTTCTAAATTCTCTGTACAAGTATGTAATTATTTATTCCTATTTTTAAAATATGTTTTTCATTTTTTTCTTTAGTTTTCTTTACATTCTGTAGGGATTTAAAGTTTAACATAGCAATACTTGATGAGAAATACCTGTTTCATGTTATGTCTAAGATGTTTGATATTGAGATAGATAGTGAGGCTAAACACAACTGCCTATGTTATAGGGTAAGAATATCATTAAACTTCTCTTCTGGAGGTTTAACAACTTAAGTATGCAGATCTAAAATTAGAGAAAAACAAAGGCTGCAAGGAAAGCCAACATTTTGGCCTGAGTCTTTCAAAGTCAGTGAGGACTCAGGACACAGGAGAACCTATACTGTAACATTTTGTAACTCAGTTTTGTCCCAGAGATTATGGGGCCACAGAGGAAAGTGGTCAATGATGTAGAGTTACAAGGAGAGAAAACATTCTCTTAGGCCTTCACAGAGAGCAAATTGGTCAAGCAAGGGCCTTCAGTCATTCACATGGCTAACACTGACAAACTGCAGTACAGGGTTTCAGGATAAATCCTGAGGGGATTTTACTGACCTTGTCACATACAAAAGTTGCATTTATTGTTATAAAAGTCTTGCTTTATCTTGGTCTTAACTATCCAGTAGGAAAGTATAAAAACGAGGTATAAAAATAAAGCCATATTAATATGCTGAGCTTGAAAGGGCTCAAGTCAAAAACTTCTGACATTTCAAGTCCTAAGGATAACCCACTACTATTGTAGATTACAGTACTATATTAGATTATTTTGCTGAATTCATGCACCTACAATATTTAAAAGGCAAGGAAATACTCTTCTCTGACAAAACTAAAAAAAAAAGGGATACAAATGAAGGACTATTTTCTATTTGAATATACAAAAATAGTTAGGATAGATATACAACTATGTTCTCTTAATTCAAGGAGAAGAAAGATTTGTACTAATAGTGTTTGGACAGGACATCACACATGTATCTTGTGCCATGAATAAACACTATGAAGACAAAAATATGCAATGTATTAATTATTGAAACTGTCCTACTAATCGGTCTTGAAACTGTCTCATTGCTATTTGTTTCTCAATAAAATTAATAAAAAAATAAGCTAGAGACTGAAAAAAAAAAAAAAACCTACCTAGTAACGCATGGTTAAGGAACTGAAAAAAAATATCAAAATTTTACCAGTCATTTTATAAGATTACAGAACGCAATAAAACTAGAAATCAATAACAAAAGAAACAATTTTCCACAAATAAACATGGAAATTAAACAGTCTGACAGTTTTAAATAATCAATAGCACACAGAAGAAAAGGGAGAAACGAGGCAACTCCTAAAAATAAATAAGGTCAGGTTGATATATACTGATTATGGGACAAAATGAAGCCACATGGATGAAGAAATGTATATCTGAGAGTACCCAAATTTAAAAAAGAATGCGACCAAATAAATAACCTAGTGATATATCTCAAGGTCATAGTAAGAAAAATGTTGAGTTTATTTCTTTATTTATTTTTAATTAATTTTATTGAGAGTCAAACAGCAACAAGACAGCCTCAAAACTGATAAGTAGTAGTTTCAACAATCAATAGATTGTATATTGTTGTCCCTGCAGTGGTCACCCACATTACAAGATGCAGACATGACACTTGTCCAATTACCACCAGCACAAATTTTTCTTCTCACTGAACCCAGAGAAGGCAGCTGTACATCCATTGCAACCATCCTGCATACACAGATACAAAATGGTCCTTCATTTGTATCTCTCCTTCCTTGTAAGTTGATTTTAGATATCATACAAAAAGGCAATTATAAATGTTAGAGCATAAATCAATGAAATGGAGACTAAAACCAAAATATAGAACATTGATTAATAAAATATCTGGTTCTGTGAAAGAGTAAACACAGTAGACAAGCCCATAGAAAATCTTAGCTCCCAAAAAGGAAAGAGAGTTATCAATGTAATTAAGAACAAAAAAAAGTGAAATCACAATAGATATCAGCCATGTCTAGAAAATTATTAGCAGCTATGTCAGAAACATATGGCAAAAAATAACTGCAGAACTCAGAAGAAATGGAGTGATTCTCAGATAAATCCAAGATTTATTCCAAGATAAATTTTGGCATTACCAAAATTTAATCAAGATAATGTTAACATAGTGGGCAATATGATAACAAGCAATGAAACTGAGAGTCATGAAGACACTTATCATGTAAGTAAGGCCCAGGAACTGATAGACTCACATACAAATTTTTTAAGAATTTCAGGGAGATCTAACACCAAAACTCTTCAAACATTTTTAATGAAATTGAGGAAAAAAAAGAACTTTCAAATTCATGCTTGAAAACTAACATTGTCTTGATATCTAAACCAGACAAACGACCAACCAAAAACCAACAAAAAATAGACTGATAGGCCAATTTCTCTAAAGAATGTAGATTGAAAAATCCTTAATCTAATATTGGCAAACAGAATGCAGCAAATCCTCAACGTTTTCATGCACCATGACAAACTAGGCCTCATCGAAGGGACACAAGGATGGTTCAGTTTATGAAAGTCAGTAAATGTGTACAAGCAAGGACCGAGACTATAGGAAAAATCCTTTTACAGTGGCTGACACAGAAGAGCCTTTTGAAATTTATTAACAATTTAATATCAATTTATGATTTTTAAAAAATTCTTGAAGAAAATAGATATAGAAAGGTTTCATCTCTAATAACTGATGATACAACCTATCATGAGTAACCTTCTATCAAGCTCACATTGCAAAGCAAAAATTAAATAAACACATAAACTGATAAATTTCCTTCTAAAATCAGAAACAAGACAAGGACATTCATTAACATTCCTATTAAAAAAGTTTTTTTTTTTCTTAAAAAAACTTAATTTATTTATTTGGTACAAGGTGTCACTATGCAACTCAGACTCATGGTGATCTTGTCTTAGCTTCCCCAGCCTAGGGATGATAGGCACACACCACCATACCTGTCTTTGGTGACTGACACAGCACTCCCAGGGGCTCAAGACTGACATGGAATTTGGTACGAGGGATCAAATTTGGGTCCTTCTACTTGCCAGCTGGTCACCTAGACCACCCTCATCAAAGTTTTTAAAAATATTAGGCAGAGGAATCAGGTAAAATAAAGAAATAAAAGTAATCGGGACAGATTTCAGGTGTCATTATTTGCTGAAGTGATGATCCGTTACTTGCAAGATGCAAAAGCAACAAAACTCTACCAAAAGACTCCCAGATTTAATAACCAAATTCTGGAATGCAACAGAACATAAAATCAACATACAATAAAATAAAAGCATTCCCGTATACCAATAATGAACTCATCAAAAAAGAAATGAGGAAAAATTGACATTCAAAATAGAGTAAAAATTAAATAGTTAGGGATGAACCTACGAAAGAGGTGGATGAGTTCCACCATGAAAATTGCATCACGCTGATGGAGGAAAATGAGGTCAGAATGTGGAAAGACATTCCAAGTTCTTGAACAGGAAGAACAAAGTGTAGTAATTAGAGTGTCATAATCCCCAAACTGATAGAAATAGATAATGTAATCCTAATAAAACTATCAATGGCATTTTTCACAGATCTAGAGAAAATATCCTAAAATTCATATGCTATAAGAAGAGACCCTGAGTAGCAAAATAAATTCAGAATAACAGAAGCAAAGATGGTATCACAGTGTCAGAGTTGAAGTTATTCCCTAAGACCATGATAATGAAAAATGCATGGCACTGGCAAAAGAAACTAAATATATAATAACATAACACCAGACACATGTGTCCATGGAACAGTATGACAGGAGCAGCAATGATTCCAGGCACATGAGACTATGTGTCCTTTAACAAAGGGGCCAAAGACTTATCCCAAAGGAACCATAGCTTCTTTAATAAATGGTACGGGGAATACTGGATATTCCCATTCAAATCATTGAGTCTAGATTCATATATTTCACCATGTACTAAACTAAAACTGAAATGAATCAAAGATCTAAATTTAAAACAGAAACACTTAATGGGCTGGAAGATAAAATAAGTAATCTCTTGAAAACACATGTTTAGCCAATTACTTTTTGAAAAGAAGCCTATGGCACATGAAATTATATCAAGAATCATAAAATGCTTGCTAGTTATTCTCCAGACAGAAAATTATCATCTAGACTATATAAATGGGCCCGGGGAGACGGCTCAGTGGAATAAGCGCTTCCCTGGCAAGCACAAGGGCCTGAGTTCAATCCCCAGTTCCGCCAAAAAAAAAAAGTGGATTTAGAATATACAAACAACAACACAGACTCTTCAAAATAAAAGATCCAAGCAAAAATTGTTACTGAAATCAAAACCTTTCTCAGAAGAATTACAAATGGCTGGCAAAGACTTGAAAAGTATTCAAAATAGCTGGTCATTAGAGAAATGCAGATTAGAACTACATGGATACGATTTTTTCTCAGAAATAATGGATATCTTTAAAAAATCAAATAATAACAAATGCTGGTGATGTGGGGGGATTAATTATTTTACATTGTTGGTGCAAACATAGAAAGGTACAAATATTATGGAAATCAATGTGGAAACACTACACAGCAATTGGATTTTGATCCATCTATTTCTCTTCAGGTATCTTCTTTGAAGAGTTGAAGTGATTGGATTATAGAGATATACACATTCCCATGTTTACAGCAGTGTAATCTATAATAGGTGGACCTTGGAGACTACATATGTCCATTAACAGATGAACACACAAAGAAAATGTGTTTTTTTGTCGTAAAGAGAGATAAACTTGAGGCATGCATAAGTAAGTGGCTTTAATTAGAGAATGTAATATGTAAAATAAACACACAAGCTTAAGAATCGCAGACTTTCTCTTATATGAGAAGCTATATAGACAGAGGTAGGAACAAAGCATAAGAGAAAGAAATAAGAAGAAAGAAGTTCAAATGATTCTGCAAATTACCAGTTTCATTGTTTTAAGCATATTTTAATATACATGCTAAATTGTTTTACTTATTATTTTTGTTTCATTTTGAGACAGGGTCTTGAGCACATATGTAGTCTACACTGGTCTCAAATTCAAGGTTATCCTATTGACACAGCCTCCCAAGAGATAGGATTACAGGCATACATCACTACAGTTGGCCTATTTGTTTCTTATACGCTACTAGCTTCTCTTAGTTCATTGAAAAGAACATTTTTTGGTATTATCTGTTTCCTTTTTCTTCATAAGGAAGAACATATTGCTTACATCTCATGCTCTAACTACTGTAAAGTAATGATATACAGTGCATTAGCTATTTTTATCCTCTCATATTTTATGAATTTTCCACAAATCAAAAATAAACAATAAACTCTCACTACATCTTCAGTGTTTCTTTCACATTAAACTTCATCAAAATAGATTTCTTAAAGCTCTTAACATTCATACTGTGTATTTAACTGAACTATCCCAAGATCTCTGATTGGGCATATAGAAGGATATTCATCTAATATCTCCATTCTGTTACATTTCTTTGAATCCTTTCTAACTTCAATGGTCTCCCTTAGGCTTTGTTCATTTTATTTTTCATTCCTTTCCCTTGACTCAGTTCTTACTCTCTGTTTTATGTCCAAATACTCTATAGGATTACATTCAGTTTTATGATTTTGCTCATCTTTTATTTACTAGTGACTTACCTATCTGAGTCTTGAGCCTATGTTTTTCATCATATTTGATTATTTAATTATGTACATATAAGCTCCACTGAAAGTGTCACCCTCAACTACTGCCTTTTTCACATCAATAAAGTTAAACTGATTAAGCTACATTAGACAAAATGGCAGGATTCATGTATATAGTCAGAAATTTTCTTACACAAGAATTAAAATTAAAGCATTTGAGGCGCAACATAAAATGGAAAAATATTCATGAGGCAAAGCCCAAAGGGTGACCTACTCTTTCCAGCATATGAAAGAATTGAAAAGTAAAAGAAAAATGGAAATGGTAGCCCAAATTCAAAAATAAGAAAAAGAAAAATGGTTATTGCCTAGGAAATAAATGCCTGTATCCAGTTGCTTAATTTCAATTATATAAAGATAAGTTAAATTTTTTGTGATAGTTAATGAGTATGCAGTATCACCTATCATATGATAGGAAGTTGGGAATGTGTGTTAGAAATGCCTAGCTACCTCCTCCCCAAACCTCTCCATTCTTGAGAATACATATATTCATGAATATGTATTACATTCGTGAATCAAACAGCAGAACTCTTTTATTTACACTTTAAACACAAAACTGGCAATAATAGAAGTGGTCAAATACAGAAAGAAGTTAATGATATTTTCATATCTAGGATCATATAGTATGATGGAAAAATATGTAGCTATACTAAAGTGAAGTGATCCCCGATCTTGTATAACTATATCTGTTAATCTGAGCAACAGATCTGAAGGCAAAAATAGGTATTATAACAACCATTATTAATTACCTATTCCTGTTTTGAAAATCTGTTAACATATGCATTGTTGTATGTTGCCCTGTTTGTCTTTTTTTCTATTTGTTTTTACTTTTCAAGATAAAGTAAAATCAAGTTGAATTATGATAATAATAAAGTGCAGTGATCTCTTATATAGAACTTCTCATAATATGAATTCAAATAAAAATGAAGAAAAGGAGCCTATGAAATTGGGAAACATTGGTATAAAAACTAATGACATGAGAATACATATACATGATCTCTATCATGTCCCATTATGCATTCACAGACAATTCTATATAAGAGCTAATGAAAAAGTCACTTAAAAATACAAGTAAACCAAATACATGAAGAAAGTAATGGAAGGACAAAATTCAAAGTCCAAAATGATTGCATATCTTGTGTGTACCAGCTAAACAGTTTTAAAATGTAAGAGCATATGTCCCTTCATATGTCACATATATTACTCCTTAAATTCTGTTGTTTGTATCTAACTAAAAGAACAAAATCTGGTACTAGCCCAGACAATTGACACTCACTTCTCTGCTGCTTTCTACCATTCAAAGAGAAATGTCTCCTCCACTACCGCCATAACATATCAGTGCCATTCTCATGTAAATTCAATCATTTGCTTGTAATCCTTTTATTTTGAGTTCTCTTGCCCCGATACTATGAAACATCGTCCTTTTTATTCTTGTATGTATTCAAACGTTCTTATTGGTGGCACAGTATTGAACACTCTGGTCTGTAGGAAGGATTCTTTCCTTGGCATTTCTAGGCTTATGACATTAGCTTATTGTTACTTAATACTAAAGGATGTGGATATCATTATTTAATACCACAGCACTTTGCCTATATTTCCCCATTTTTCTCTAGCTACTTATTCCATGTAACTTCTCAGTGCTTCCGACAGAAAATTTACCACATGTTTAGGTGGAACCTCAGATATTTCTTAGATCAGTATGTGTAAATCATTCATGAACAAATCTTCATATATGGTCCACTGAAAATGTTCATTTACAGTGTTAGAGCTGTATATAATTTACTCAGATTTTTGACACCTGTAGACCTCAAAATCTCTAGAAGGGCTTAATAAAGTATACAAACATACACGAAGGATATCTTTCTGTCTTTCCTCATTAAACCAATGGAACCATTTTTCCACTAGCATGAAAACTTCATGGAACCTCAGAATTCTAGGAGATGATAGCAGGCAACAATATGTGAGTAGACCCTATGAGACCCCATGTCCTACTTGCACCTCCTAGAATACAGTCTGCACAGCTCTAAAATACTACACAAAGTACATCTTGAACCTATTCTGTCAAAATGATTTTTTCTCTGATACTAGACAATATCTCAAGACTACTACTGTACAAGGCTACTGAGATTAACATTGATAACCATTAGCAACTAATGCTTACAGTGGACTCTCTTTTGCTTGAGAAAATAAAATTGTGCTGCAAAAATTGTACTACAAGTCATGTACCTCTTGTATGCGACTTTAGAATATATTTAGAGATTTTAATATTCCTTGTATACCTCTGGAGTGAATCTGTTTCAAGTGAGTAAGAAAAGCAAGTTTTCTTTTCTTTCCATCTCTATGAAGTCCCCTCTGTGAGATGGTATCTTGTTTATGGTGATTTTTTTTTTTTTTTGCCTTAACCTGAGTAGGATTCACATAAACCTATTTTTTCTTTCACTTGCGATTGCAAGCAACTGTGAGGATGTTTCTTAAACTACTTCTTATCTTCAGTTCTTTCTGCGTAGTTTTGCCCCAAAACTTGCTGTTTTCTTTCTTGAATTTCAGATCTCTGTCTGCTTTAAGTGAACTCTCAAGCTGTCTTTAGAAAAGTGCATGTTCTGTATAACTCCCAGGAGCTCTTTCACAGTCTTGCCTACAGTCTTCTGGCAGATCTGGCTCCCTGCAGTTTTCCCTGGACCTACATTTCTCATCCTTTTTTTCACAACTTTCTTTTTTTTCCCCCTTTCATTCAATCTTTGCTTTTCAGTCAAATTGGCCTGATTTTGTCAGAATTTAAGAATTTCTGTCTTGTCTGCCATAACTCTTATTCATATATATCCTCTTTGCCCAGTATTACCCTCATTTTTAACTAACTGAAAATTTCAGAGTGCTAATAAGTATGCGTGTGCTTGGGGAACTGCAATCTGTGCCACTGGATCCAGGAAAAATCAAATCCACACGGCCTCTGATGCTTAAAATATCTTTTTTTTTTTTTTTAAACAGGTTCCCTCTTCCTTTGGGCACACACTACTTTTTCTTTCTTCCTAAAATGTTCTTCTCTTAAATCATCTCATTGCTCTGTTACATCCTTTAGGAGTGCACACAACATCACCTCTTCGGCAAAATTTCACTCACTACTCTGCTCCCAAATTAACACTCATTTGCAACTGTTACTTTAATAAGCAAGCCTTTCCTGGTAGACTATCATTTCTTCTTCTTCTTCTTCTTCTTCTTCTTCTTCTTCTTCTTCTTCTTCTTCTTCTTCTTTTTCTTCTTCTTCTTCTCCTCCTCCTCCTCCTCCTCCTCCTTCTTCTTCTTCTTCTTCTGCTTCTGCTGCTTCTGCTGCTTCTGCTGCTTCTGCTTCTGCTTCTGCATCTTCTGTTTCTTCTCCTCCTCCTCCTGCTCCTCTTCTTCCTCCTCCTCCTCCTTCTCCTTCTACGTCTCCTTCTCCTAACTTCTCTAGGAAAATATCATTCCTTAGAACACTGGGATCTTGTTTATTTTTCTTCCCATTTCTTTATATCCTTCAAAGTACATTGAGAAGAATGACAGACAGTTAAGATCAAATGGTTTTATTTCCTTTCTTTTTTTCCATTACTGCTTGAATTAATATTTCATACTGCGATCATCTCTGAAGTTTATAAAATTAAGTAAATAATCATTTTTATTTCAATTTGTAATTAATTTTACGTTTATATCTAGCGATTTTTAGAGTCTTTTACGCAGCAGAAGCTATATTTTCCTATCAGTCTTCACATATTTTCCAAATACAGACTGTATCTTATCACATTAAATGGAAACACTTGATTTAGTATTATAGTTTATCTGATATCTTGTAACAAATAAACACAAGTATTATGATAATCACATAATTTTCCAACATGTTCATACTTCAGTGAGTTTGAAAAATGTAATTATAATATAAACTATCTTAATATATCATACATATTTTAAAATATCTATCATTTAAAATGAACTTGTTGACATATTACATTTTACTGACCTTTATGCAGTTATATGTTGATTATACATTGTTTTGGCATATTATAATTCTACTTATAAATAATACTACTAAAGAAAGTAAGCAGTGTAACAGCCAAACACAAAGCTCTCTAACCCTTTCTGTTACTTTAAGTTTGGTCCTAAATCATCTTCTTAAACATCTAAGAATTTATAGTAACTTAGAGGACAGTTCATGCTTAAATGGTATTATATCTGACATACTGCATAATCTTGCAAGCTTAATAATACTTTCATTGTATATTTATAATTAATTCATACATTCTGTTCTTTTAGTATGAGGGTAGTGAAATTTCATTATAATTCTCTGTATTCAAGAACTTATAAATAAACAATTTAAGACTGATTTGGACTCCTATTTCCACATGTAACTCTTAAGACTTATTTTGGTTTATTTTTCTTTCATTTACAAACATTGTTTTCAAATTCACTGTTTTTATTTTGTTTTGTTTTGTTTTTGATTTCTGGTACCAGAACTCCAACTCAGTAGCCTTCACTTGCTTGGCAAGTGCTTGTGCCACTGAGCCATGTTCCTGGCCCTCTCAGATTTACTACTCAAAAAATGTTTTAGACTAATGTGTTAGGGGATAACTGTAACACTGGAAGATATGAGCTAATAGGAACATAGCAGGTTCAAGGCTACCCTGGAACAACACAGCAAGACACTACCTTAAAAACCAAAGATCAGTGAAACAAATCATCGAACTAAAACTATGTCTATTTTTTCAAATGTACTAATTATAATACTACCTATATTCTTTTCACTATACAGATAACATATACAGATTAAGGATTTGAACCAAGAATCTATTTAAATATTATTTGACATGTCACAATAAAATCTACAAATAATACAAATGCTAATCTAATATGTGCTTAAAGTTTAGCATTGCAATTTTCTTAGTATGATATTATGTGATGTTGGGGATTTCTGATAAATTCTAGGTAACCTTGTTTCATTGTTCATTCAATGATTTCATGTCATAAGTTTTCTGAAGAATTAAATATGTAAGTTAGTTGGCCCAAGGCATGGCCTGTACTATACACTTTTAGCTATTTTACTTATCAGTGGTATTTTATTTTTTTATTTTTAAATTTATTGAAGTGCAAATATCAATCAGACAGTTTTACGACACCTTAACAAGACAGATCCAATAAACTAATACATTTCAAACTGTTTTCATACTGTTTTGGTATGGTACAAGGTGAATACATGATATTATACTTACAGACATTGTTACAGCAGATGTCACTTATCAGTAAATTAAGAGTGTAGCTGTTTACTTATTTTTATATCTGAATTATATCAAAAATTCAATAATTATTTTCCTAGTGGATGACCATAGTACTAGAAGCCGATATAATATCCTGTCTAACCACCATTAGTGCAAATCTTGCCTCTCATAGGATTATGTAGAAGCACAGCGCTATCTATCCCAACTGTACAGTCTATACACACACATCATGATTTTTTCTTTCTATACCCCTTCCTTTGTCTACACCTGTCAAAGGTGGGCACTCCATTGTCATTCAACTAACTTAGGTGCTTGAACTCAACAACACAATCCAACACAGTCCAGCATTCCACAACAATAGTGAGTTATTCAAAGAAGTTGTCGACCATAGCCATTTACAACTCAGCTTAATATTACGGCCCCGTGATGTATGCTTCATTTTTATACTTTTCTGTTGGATGGTTAAGACCTAGATAGAGCAAGACTTATATACCAACATTATGTTTCTTATGTATTTTATGTTTCTTATGTGGTCAGTGAAGTCTCCTCTCCTCAGGGTTTATCTTGTAGTCCTGTACCTTGTTCTATAGATCCTTTGTCTGTGTCATCCATGTGGATGAGTCACGGCCAATGCTTGACCAGTTCTCTTTCTGTGAGAGCCCGAGAGAAAGTTTTCTCTCCACCAGTGGTATTCATAAAATTATTGTCACGATTGAATCCCAGTCATTCTGCCTATCTAATACTATTTCTTTAATAAGGGGCAGATTTACCTTTATATCTTCACATTTAGTCCATGAGACTCTTATCCCTGCATTTGGGTAATAAGAAATGCAATATGCTTTATAGAATTGCTAAATGCAGTATATTTCCAAACAAAGCAAATCTCAATGCTTATTGTTTTCCTTCTACACTGAATATTCAGGATGAGTTGTTTAAAGGAAGCTAAAGGTAACAGTCCTCAATTACTTTGCTGAGAGCACATCAAATCTAGTGGAAGAGCTAGAATACCCTTGATATCTGGATTAGAAATGAAAGAAATATTATCATAATGTGATAAAGAACCACAGCTAAACACAAAGGAAAAAAAGTAGCCATTAATTTCTCCATCATACACTATTTATTGATCAACAAAATATTGAATAGCTCTTTCTATTTGAAATTGCTGAGTTTCTTCATGGCTTGAATTATGGTCTCACAAAAACAATGTTGAAATCCTACCACTGAGTGATCGGAATTTCACTTTCTTTGGATAGTGTCTTACTAACACCTTTACCTATACCAAAATATTCTTGTTAAAAACGGCTTTAGAATGGGTGCTAATTCAAGGTGTCCAGTGTCCTTATAAAAGGGAAATCTTGGATTCAAGCACAGTACAACATGAATAAAAAGGAAAACATAAAGAACACAAGAAGATGGATGTAAGATTCAAGTTCTATAATGTAAACTAAGGAAAGGCAATGTTTTCCAAGAAAGGACAGAAAGTAAAGAGACAAGAACAGATCATCCACTAGAATAATAAAGAGATAGAATGTCCCTGCTGGCATCATGACTAAGGAAAACTTCTTGCCTCCAGAGTTATGAAGCAGTACATCTGTTTTAAGCCATTCAGTGTTTGGTACTCTGTCATGGCACCATCAGTCCTATCTAATACAAGAGGAATGATGGTCTTAACAAGCACCAAGCTCTATGCAATAGGCATCAGGAAAGAACTTGAAAAGCTATAAATCTAATTATTCTAATTGTATTTAAATCTACCTTATGTTAAACCCTATTATGAATTTGCTTAGTGGCAGATAATAACTTTATAAACTCGCTTCACATATGTTTTACATGAGTAAGTGCTATAGTAAAATGTTGTACCAGAAATAAAAATATCTACTGGTTAGCTGCTTTTCCATATATATAGAGCTAGAGCTAGAGCTAGAACTGGTTAGATACAGTTAGAGCAAGACAGATCAAGAAAAAGACAGAGCTAGAAACAGAGCTAGAGACAATGAGACAGAAATAAATACAAAGAAGTGCAGATGGAGGTGGAGGAAGAAATGACTTAGTAGAAGTAGAGATAGAGCTAGAAATAATATTTTCAATATGACATAAATGGTAGGATTTGTAAAAAATTGATTAACCTATAAAAATAAGATGATCTTTAAGTGGAAAAATACTGGCCTCCATTTAATTGTTAAAAATAAGTAAGGTAAAGAGCCAACCAGATAGCTCAGTGGACTAAAGTGTCTGCTTAGGCAGAGCACAGTGGCCAGGGTTCATACCCAGTGTATCATTCTGACTCTGCTTCCAGGGCATGCTGAGATGGTGATTGATACTGGGCACGCTTGTAATCCCAGTGCTTCAGATGCCGAAAGCTGGAGTCACTGAGTTGGATCTGCATAGTGAGACCCTATAGACCCTGTACTAAATACAAAAAAGCAAAGTAATCAGAGGTACAGTGATTATAAACAATTAAGCTCCAGAAATAAACATGAAGTAGCATGATTTAATGAAGTATTGAAAATATGGAAAAATTAAAAATAAATTTACCTTTGCAATTAAAACCTTATTTACTATGGTATTGGCATTAAAAAGATAGTAAATTTCTCAAAGAGACAACTTAATCATAATACTAACTTGTATCACTTTCTCTTTAATAGTTGTTCATTAGTGAAACTTGTTTATTCAGAGGAAGGCTTTGTTTTGACATGTACAAAATCAAAAACCAATAAAAATTTGAAAGGTTAAAACTTCTATAAGAAAAATGGAATGCAAATTTAAGTTTGGAATCACTGCAGCTTTCAGAGAATGCTTTTTCTGTGCCTTATAAGTTTTACATTAATTACCACCTCCAAAACATGTAAATAAAATCAGAAGAAAAATATCTTGGGAAGCAAAACAAGGAGATGATGATTTTTCTTGGTTTCTCCAATGGGCAAGAGAAGAAAACAGATTTTGTTCCATATTACTTGTTCTAATCTGATTCAGAAAATCCTCTTCTATGACAAAGACACAAGGAAATACCTAATAAATTTGGTATTTTCCATCATCAACAGAAACTAAAGAAAAGGTCTGGAGAAAGGTGTATGAGTAACCTAACTTGGCAATCTATAGTATAAACCTTGATGTTTGGTGCCTTGGAACTTTAGCATGTATTGGCTTTGGCTAATTCATTTCCCTGTTATTCAGCTCTAAGCTCTCTGCCTTTGTTTTTACTTCCCTTAGGATTTCTTTTTGAAAAGCACAATCATCTCTCTCCAGGGAATAAATTTGAAAGCAATCAATTTATTGTTCCTTGATCACCAAATCTCAAATTCCTGGTTTTATTGATGCTCTTGTTGAGTTCCATTATGTTTTCTAGATATGAATTGCCTTGAATCTATAGATCAGTCTCTGTAATGTGAACGTTTTCAGAACATTAATCTTCTAATCTATGAATATGGTATAATTTTCACTTCTTCATATCCTTGTTTACTTAAACAAAGTTTTATAGTTTGACATCTTAAAAAACAAAGTTTTATAGATTTCAAGACACAGAAATTTCACTGTCTTGTTAAGTTTACTCCTGAATATATTATTTTTTACTCTTGTGGTACATGGTCTCACTATATAGTTTAGACTCAGTGATTCTCCTGTCTCAGCCTTCCCAGTGCTATGTCTACAGATGTATACCACCATACCGAGTTCCAGGGCAGGCAGGGCATGTAGTACAGAGATCGAGCTCATGACCTTGTGCTTGCAAGAAATATCTCCCTAGCCTGTGTTCATCTAACAATATTTCATTTCATACTATTTACCCAGACATTTTGAGATTGTAGAAACTCAAGAAAAAGTGTCTAAACATGGTTAAAAGTAACTGGGGACAATGTTGGCCATTAGCTGAAAGCAAAAACAGTCAGGTAGAAAGTGTCAGACAGGAAGAAAGAAGAATGATTACTCTGAGAATCATATACATGAACAACAAAATAGAGAAAATAGGCTTTCCAATTTTATACAATTTAAAAACAGCTATTATTTCACAGAACTTGCACAAAGTTCTCTTCTGTGAAGTTATTGTTTTCATTTGGCTGCTGCTGCTGCAATTAGAAATTTGTGCATTTCTTTTAAATGTCTTAGTGTTTATAAATGCTGCTGATTTTTAAATTTGACTTTGCATTCTCTAACTTTACTCAATGTGCTTAGCAATGTCAGTTCAGAAACCAGGTAAAAATTATATACTGCAACCATACTAATAACAAGTAAAAGAAAGAATTGCATTTAACTTTCTGAGCATACTTCTGAAAGGAAAAGGGGGAAACAATTTGGTTCTGAATCTACAGAGAAGTTTCAGTATGACTCCCCTTTAGTAAGACTTGAGGCTGGTTGTGGTGGTGTCCACCGGGAGCTCTGGGGAGGGTGAAATGGAGGAATCACTGTGAGTTCTGCATCGGCCTGGGATACACAGCGAAACCCCTCTTATGTTCAAGAATTGAGCATAAGCCAAGGTAAGATCTTTCAACACTTATCTAACCCATGTTAGCATTAATAGTAGTAGGAAAAATTGCATACAATTTAAATGCTGTTTACATGATTAAAAAAATAATCTGCATTTACAAGATTATCTCTCTCTCTATCTATCTGTCTATCTATGTATCTTAATGTGTTATTCCCAAAGACAAATCTACTAAGTTTTAAGAATTAATATTTGATTTTTCAAATACATCATGTGTTAGGCAGAACTAAGATGGAATGCTTATGAATTCAGGCCAGCCTTGGTAAGCAGCAACCTAAAGACCAGTCTGGATTATGCAGTGGGAGATCCTCACAAAAATAAAACAAAAGAAAACAAAACAGGAGGGGAATCTGGCATAATAATCTAAGAAGTCAACAGAATGAATAACAATCAGATGCAATTTAGATGTTTTCTTTGAAGACTCTACCCAACATGTTGGCATCCTACAAAATCACTAAGTACAGGAATCTTGATATTTTGTATATACATCTAAGAATAGGAAAATCTCAGCTCAACAGAAAAAGTTCCTCATATTCTCAATGTGTGAATCTATTTTATGGATTAAAATAAAATAGTTTTCCATAGTTATTGAATAGAAGGAAAATATTTATAAGCATTAGTCTCTGCTTGATTAGTAGTACATACTAACGTTGGGACCGATACTAGAAGCTAAATATTACTATTAAGTGTAGTTTATTTTCACTTATATAAATTAAAGGACCTTAGCTACCAGCTCATACCAATGTCAGTAAGTTTATGTTTTTTGAAGAAAGAAAAAAATAGGAATAATTTGTGGCAAGTCATACCCAGGGTTTTACTGCCTGATATTAGTTCTGTGCCTGCTTACCCTGATACTATTTACCCAGATTGTTTGAGATTGTTGAAACTTAAGAAAAAGTATCTAAACATGTAGATACTACAGTGTATCTGGGGAAGTTCCTGGCCATTAGCTTTAAGCAAAAATAATCAGGGAGAAAGTGGCAGAAGAGTTCAAAAAAAGAAGAAAGAAAGCTTGCCTTGAGAATCATAAATGAACAGCAAAACAGAGAAAATGGACTTTCATTTTTGTACCATTTAAAGACAGCTGTCTTTTAGCAGAGCTTGCATGAAACACATCTACCGTGTGACCTCTCCAAGTCCCTTTTATCTCAAGTAGTCTCTGATTCTATAATGAGTACCTCTGCAAATATTAGTGATAAGATAGAGGGGAAAAAGGGACATCACCTCAAACAGTGTTTTAAAAAGGCACTATTAAGTCATTGTTATACATGGCAGTGCTGCCTTTCAAGATACATTTTTTAGTAAAACTCCTAAGAGAAAAGATTTTAAATGTTTTATTTTAATAAGATTCTAAATTGTATCAACCCATCATCTAATGTATTATGATCATATTACAGGAAACAATTTGTCATTCAAGATACTGCGAACAAGCTCCGTAGCCATGGTCTCTTAGAAACAGATCCCACGAAGGTGAATACCAACAGGTACATGTTGCTTGGAAACAGAAGAATCTTTCTCTCTCCCTGCTAGTTTGAATAATCACTTGATTTATTTGGGAAGAAAAGCATAACATTCAAAACCTTATGAAAGATGCCTACATAAAGTCATTCAAAGCTAATGCTCCCTTCAAAGCCAAATCAGAGTTGAAAATCAGCCACTTCAACCCATTTTGGTGACCTAGGAAAACTTTGTGGAACTGGAGCAGAATTCATGGTTTGAGGGTTTAGAACAAAGAGACTTGCAAGCCATGTACACACAAACAGGTAATGCTGGTCTCCTCAAGAAGTAATACCCTAATTTAGGGAATTCATATAGTTCAAGCACTGTATAGCTTAATAGTGTTGGAATACTGAGTCATCTGTATCTGAGCATAAAACACAATGACCACATGAAAATGGAAAACCTCTAATAATTAGTCAGTTTTAATAATTAATAAACTTTTTCATGTGTAAAATATTATTCATATAATAAATATATATGTAAAATATTTTTATGAGCTAATTGTTATAAAGGGACATTTTCATTAAGCTAAAACTTTCTTTTCCCTAATTTAAAAAGTTAAAGCACTTGGGCCCTTGAGGCAGTGTATTGTCTGTTCCTAACATGGTTTATGACTCAAATACATTCATTTCCAACACACCTAACCTTTTTTGGTTTTTTTTTTGGTGGTACCAGGGATCAAACTCAGGACCTAGCACTTGCTAGGCAAGCACTTCTCACTTGTTCCATTGTGCTATCTCCTTGGCCTATGACCTTCAGAGAGTTATGTAACTCTTTAGTTTAAACTTTGTCATCTGTAAGAGTAGAGGACAGTAGTGGCACCTGGTCCAAAACATGGGGTTTAGAGCTAGAAATGAGTTGCTCTGATCCACCTTGAGAATTTGAAGGATGTGCAGAAAGGGCAGGGATGGGGAACAATGACACTTAAGAGGCATGCAAGGGGAATTTGTTAGCTAAGGCTTGGGAACTGCACTCAAGGGGCCTTCAATCCCTAAGCATGCTCAACATTCTCTCACTCAATAACTATGTTGCATGTACTTACATGCTGCGGTTTTTCAAACACAATTTCTCTTCAGTTAAACCCAAGATCATTTAAATAGTCATTGACTCCATGCTTTTTGTTATAGCACATTTTCTCAAATAACCCTAAAAGGCATACTTCTACTTGATATAGAGATTTTTTTTAATTGACAGCAAAAGAAGGTAATCATTGGTGTCAATGAGATAATTTGGAGGATTACAGAGTCAAAAGTTTGAAAATTTAGAACTGAAAGAGACCGTAATTATTCAGTGAAAGCCACAAATTCTGCAGCTGATGTGACTGAATCTCAGAGATGTTTGCACGATGCCACAAATCAGGGTTGTGACTCAAACGTGTGATTCTTCTGCTCATGCCTCACCTCATGGCACACGAGAGAGAAGATTTCTAAGAGAGAAGATGTTCTATGAAGGGACATCAACACAGATTTGGAGATTTTGGTAGAAAGAATGAAGGGTTGGCATTAGTACTAACATATGCATTATATCATTTATGTGCTTTCTACGGAAAGGAGAGTAAAGCTATCATTTGCTTCTAGTTTATTCAACAGCATGCACAGGCGGCAAATGACTAAGCCAGCATTTGGGTCATGGCACCCACGTCAAGTGCTACCAGTGCGATGTATAGGGAACCAGGGAAATGAAGACAGATGATGTGGTATGGTTTGGAAGTTCAGAAAATTCTTCCTTGAGAAGGGGATGAATAGAATATGACCTAAAGACTGAGATTAGGTTCAGAAACGAGAGAGAGAGCTGCAGGTTGACACAAGTGGAGATTCAGTCATAACTTTCCAAAAGCAAAAGAAATAGCAGAAGAGCGGGAACCATGGAAATGAAGTGTGCAGGGGGGACAGAACAAGTTGGAGCTTCAGTGGGGACCAGCATATTTGCCCATGCAGCCAATGCAGCAAGAACTGTGCAGTTCACTGTAAGTACAACAGCTTGACGGTGAGCCCCTGAACGTAGTAGCCCAGATGAAAATGATGGCAGACTGGGATGGAATGATGTCAGCTGAAGAGAAAGCTAGTGAGGAAGGACAGACACAGTGCTAGAGACACGTATACAGAACTTGTTTCTCAGTTGTAAAGGCTGAAGATCGTGAAGAAATAACCAGGCTGATGCTCAGTGCTTGCAACCATAAATGGTGGGCTGCCTGCTTTTCCTAAGACAGCTTAGAAAGATAGTAAAAAGAAAAGATTACATTCATTTTTCCCATGTGCTTTCTTTCTGGTACTTTATCCTATGAAATTACTTTAACAGGATTTAGACAACCCAAGCAAACCTAAGACGAATCTTGGGGGTAAAAAATGGATACAATCGGGTTATTCCATAACAATTCACAGCAACATTGACTTGTAGATGTTGGATGTCCTTCATTTATCAGACACTTTTCTAAGTCAGCTATTTAAATATATTTATTTGTATTCATTTTTATCTTTAATCAACAAGAAATAGGCACTATCTTTATTCTTATTTTTAGAGAGCAGAAAACTAAAGCACAGAGGATTTAAGAATTTAAATAGTCAAATGACAGAGTCAGATAGTAAGGTCATGTTACTAATGGTCATGCTGTTTTGCCTCTCTTCAATGAGTCTTCTCATTTAATTTTATACACAGGTGTCAAGGAGTCTTGACAATCGTCTTCTCATGTAATGAACTATGTTTGAAAGCTTGATAATTTAGGGAAGCAACCTGAAGAAATCCTTTTGATAAACAAGCACCATAGTGAGTCTATAGTTCGGGACAGAAACAGAAACCCATTTTTATTACTCGTTCAAGTGGTACTAATGCTTATGACTATGGCGGAAACTTGAGAACTTTTCTAGTCCCTTTTGCAACAGCTTTGTCATTTGGCTGCCTTTGTCATTTGGCTTTATGATGCAGAAATTCTCAAACACAGACATCAGAATGAACTAACATTTTTTACGAACAAAGAATTTAGATTAGTAGCAGTAGTAGTAGCCCTGAAAATCTCGGGAAGTCTTTTGTAGCTAAAGTTTGACAGGTAGAGAACTGAGGTCTCTGTCTTCCACTGAACACACATGAAACAATGGCTTGCATACAGGAATCATGCTTTCCTGAGGTACTGAATCAATCAGTTTTGTTACCACAAGAATTGCATGTACTCACCTCGTAGTGTAGCACTTTGCCATAATATCTATTAGGGATCAGCAATAAAATGATACTTCAAGTCAGGTAAACAAGACTATATGGCACATACATGATGTACAATTCTGATTCAACATTTGGTACTAGAGGTACTTAATATTTTAGTGAATGATGTAATTCACAAATAGGCTTTTTAAAGGCAAGTCAGATATCCATCTATCATCTCTTATATTATTTCTACAACTTAGTAAAATTTAAAAGGAACAGGATATTCTTATAATAATCCACCCATGTTCAATGATGAATCCTTCACTGCTAAATATTTTTAAGACAGTAGTCCAGAAGATACAAAGCACATGATAAACAAACTCCACTTTGATTTACATTTTTTTAGCTTAACTTGGGGATTTATGGATACATTTCTTTGGCATAGAACAGTGTATTTTAGACAATGCTGACAAAAAAGACTCAGGCAAAACCTTACTTTTCATAGAAATTTGTCTCTGAAGGACATAACCTTTCCTGTCATGATGCAACTCTCATTGCAAAATGAGAAAATTAAATCACTTGGGAATGCTAGAAAAGACGGAAACCTTTAAACTAAATGCCACTCACAATACTAGAAAGCGGAGGAAATGATGTGCTAGCTTTGATACAAGAAAACATCTATGACATTATCTATCATTAAGTTGAAAATTCTGTCAGGTACATTTTCCTTACAATGATGTTTTTAACTAAGTCTGAGATTGAGCTGTTTAAATAATAATTGACACGTACACCAATTTAAAGAAAATTTCTAGCCTATCCATAAAATTTGGACAAAGGAGCACTTAAGAATTTTGAATCCCTTTACTATATTCAGGTGACATGGCAACTTCTGCCCTGTGATATTCTATCCCTACATCACAAGCTGAGAGATTTCTTTGTTTACTAACCAGTTAGTGATGACTTTCCCAAAGGTGAAGTGAAGATAAGGACAGAATAATTAAATGAATTAAATAAGGGAAAAGACATTGAAAGTAAAGCTGATGCTTGCTGTCAACAACCAATATCATTTGCTGCATACTGTATAAAGAAACACATCCTACTTCAAATGTAATGATCTCTGAAAGTACATTGTGGCAGTAAGTTTCCTATGGCATTTCCATTTAGGAAGATGCAAATTAAGGTAATCACACTTAGAAATGTTAAATTATAATGATGATCAGAAATTTAATCTTAGGTTGTATTTTCAGGACCCCTCCAGACCCAGCCCAAACCCAGGCCTGGTAAGTGTGTGAGAGAGCGTCCACGTTCCCCTGCACCTGATGGACCCCTCCAGACCCAGCCCAGGCCCACTTGCCAGTGAGTCCTTCTATCCTGCTCTCTTGACCCCTCCCAAACCAGCCCAGGCCTGGAATACAGGCTTCAGAGAAGCTAGGGTCCACAACCACCCAGCTAACCCAGAAGCAGAACAACACGCCAGAGGGGACAACAGGTTCACTTCTAAAGCCTGCAGCAGGAAGAAGCGACTCTGTAACATGAAAGCTGTACAGACAGAACATAAAAGAGTGAGCATTCTTGTGTTCAAATAAAACTTTTATTTACAAAAACAAAGAATGGTCTCGCTTTGGCAAGAGGGTCCTAGTTTTATGATCTTATTTCAAAATTCATGAGGTTATAAAGTTCCCTTTATTAAAAAAAACACTTTTTCCCCAGAAATAAAATCTCACCAAAGATGACCCCAAAGTATGTACACATTTGAAATGAAATCATTTATGTGTATCTATTCATAACCTGAGATCATTATCAAATATTCAATCTTTCAATTTTGTTTGTAGTACAAAAGCAAACTATTAAGTATTACACGTGTAAAAGTATTAAAGTAATACTAAAGCATTACTAAAGTATATAGAGTTCCTTAAGTGAAAAAATTAAAATATTTATATATATTAAAATTATTAAGTGAAAAAAAAAATATATATATATATCAGGTCTGAAGCAGCTTAACCCTTTCATTTCTTTCTCACCATCTCAGAGCCCAAGCAACCTAACCCAGGTAACACAAAGATAATAGTGCAAATATAAAGCTAATGAAGCTTCCACAACACTATGATTTCATAATTTAAGGTAAAAAGTAAATCAAGTTTATTTCAAACTATTTTGGAGAATCATTTTCTTATGATGATACTTTTCCATTAAGATATTTTATTTGGGAATACTTCTATGGTTAGATAGCCTTAGTCCTGTGCAAAACAATAAATTGTATTTTTTAACTAATTTTATTAAGAAACGAATAGCAATGAGAGAGATTCAAAACAGGTTAGTAGGACATTTTCAATCATTAATACATTGCATATTGTTATCTTTGTAGTAGTTAGTCAAAGTACAAGATGCAGACATGATATCCTGTACAAATCTTTCTTCTCATTGAATTAAGAGAAAATAACTATATATCTATCCTATTTTGTATATACAGATACAAGTTGTATCTTGATGAGTTTTTAACATTGACCCTTGGGCAAAAATAGTTTCAGCACTAGGAGATATTCATTAGGAGAATAATTATATGGATGTTAGTTAAAGTAATTCCATCTTTTTTTTTTTTTTTTTTTTTTTTGTGAAACCTGGGATTGAACTCAGGCCCTTGCGCTTACCAAGGAAGTGCTTATTCCACTGAGTTTTCTCCCCGGCCCTTGAGCCATCTCCCTAGCCCTTCTACCTTGTAATAGACCACTATTTAGCTGTGCATTTGTCCTCACTATATGCCTGGGCCATGTCCCACACTGTATCGTAACATAGTCACTGGTCACTGTGGCTGACCAGTGCTTGCTGAAATAGGTAGCATTCCTGATACTGAATGTTAGGGAGTGGAACAGTTAGGCTGCTTTCTGGGACTTCCATTTATTGCTTCTGCTTTTTGGTGTTTACCTTAGAACTCCATTTTTTTACCTTAGCAAAAGATGGTAGGTGAATTTGATAGCTCTGTACCACATAAATCCCCCACTTCTCCAGAGGCCAGGCATTCTAAAGCTCATTTACTGGCCCCGCTGAACATGTTCAAGTCATTCCTCCGATGTGGGGTTCTCTCAGTTGGAGAGAGACATTCCATCCACGTTTGTCCAGACAATTTATGAAACAGTAGCCTGTTGCATGCCTTTCTCACCAAATAGACACTGGCTGGTGGCCCCGGAAGCACAGCCAGTTACCATTGCCAGATTCTCCCACTCTAGAACTTCTCTTTTCTCTTCAGCTCCATCTTACAGGAACAAATGATTATGGTACACAGTGCCAGTAAGTAGAAAGTATAAATTGTCATCAAGCAATGTAATTAAGAGAATATTAAATTCTTACATTGTATGTTTTATACAAACTACAAACACAATAGAAATAATTACCCAGAAAAAAGAAAAGGTAAAAACATCCATAGCACTTCCACTTTGCAAAATTATGTGCCGAAGTATAAAAGTGTATCTACAGTGTATAATAACTATCATTCCACATATACATACATATACTCACGTAAATATGTGTGCATACATATTTGAACTATATGTATGCTTATAAACTATATATCCACATATACTATTTGAATCCTCAAAATAGGTATACAAAAACATTATATTATTTATTTATTTATTTACTGAGACAGGCTGACCCCTCTGTCTCTGTCACAGTGTCCATGTCTCTCTCTCTCTGTCTCTGTCTCTCTGTGTTTCTGTCTGTCTCTCTCTGTCTCCGTCTCTCAATCTATTTGCGATAGGTTCTCACTGCACAGCTCAGACTCAGAGTGAGCCTCCTGCTTTCAGCCTCCCCAGTGCTGGGATTTCAGGCATGACCCACCATACCTACTCTCAGAGGCTGCCTCAGTGAACCCGGGGTGGAGCCGGCACAATATGTCGAACCAGGGATTTAACCCAGGTCCCTGAGCTTGACTAAGCAGGTGCATGGTCTGCTGAGGTAACTCACCAGCCCTGGAATGGCCTGTCTCACTTTTTTTTTAAATTTATTAAAGACAGGATCTTTCCCGGCAGATTTGGCTAGTCTGAAACCCACTTTGTAGCTCAGGCTGGTCTCAAACTCCCAATGATCCTCCTGCCTGAGTGCTAGGGTATAGGTGTGCACAGCCGTACCTGCCCATGATATAATTTATTCTGCATATTTTAAACAATTAATGAGCATTCACTTATTCTAAGTTGCACAGCTAATAATTGGCAGATTCAAGGTCAGAATTCATGGAGTCTGTTTCAGAATCCATATTTTTGTAATTTTATTAAGAATCCTCTATTTACAAACTCTTAATGCTATTAAAACTGTTAATCTAATGCTAGTATTCAATAGACACCAAATTAACATTGCATAGTTTCTAAATATTCATATGAAAGTGCACATCTATGAAGTCTTGAGGAGGTTAGATTGCTTCTGGGGAGAGATCTAGTTTTTTTGCAGGACTATGTTTGACATGTTAAATTCTTTTCACGTTGTCTCCTAGGTTCATACAACACTTTCAAAAATTAAAATGACTTAAATAAGGTGGGAAATAAACCATCAGGATGAAACGCTAATTTATCACTCACTTGCATCATGAAAATCATAATATATGTCTTTTTAAAAGAACTTGCAATAAATATTCTAGAGGCAATATACATTTCAGATCCATCATTTCTGACTCTTTCAGTTAAACTGGTAAATTCACAGAACCAAAACAAACTTTTCCTCTATGTTTTCAATTAATAGGGTTTTAATGTGTTTATAAAATAACTGGCTGAATTCAGTGAAACAGTCAATTATGAACCAGGTGCTTCTATTGTATAAGTAGTCTAAGATGTGGATTGCATTAATTACAACATGTATTTATCTGAGTTCCAAACCTACTAAAAACAGAACGAAGTATACTGCCCATTTTCTCAGTTTAAAACTAGATGGCATTTTAATATATCTTTACAGTTTTAAAGGATGAAGCAAGATCTCTAAGGCATCAGGAGCTCCTTGGTAATTACAAAAACAAGATGGTATTAATAATAAACTTTTATTCCCATTCATTTTTTCTCATTAATTCATTCTTCTAAATTTTTTTTATATTGCAATGGGATCTTTTTTTTCTCCCCATGTTACAGATGTTTGGATTCTCTAATCCCCTGAGGTATCAGGGCTGTGCATTTCCCATCTGCAGTGACAAACATATCTGGTGATTAGAATTTCATATAAAGCAAAATACTAATACATCATTAAGCCTACAAAATATTTAGTCCTCCATATGTTGTTTGTGCTTCAGATTTCTCAAACATATTGCTATAAAATACAATTCAGAATAAATAATAGATTAAAGTGAAGGAAAGGCAAAGAGTATCTGGATTTTGAAAACTGCTTTTTTTATATTTTCTTTGTGTGTAGTGTGCTACTCAACACTTGGTATTCTTTACTCTCTAGACATGAACTCTGAATATTCACAGTCTATGAGGTTTGCAGAAGCTTTTAGCTAATAATATATTTGGCATCAAAAGGAGCTTAATTTCAGATGGGTGGAAAAATTCATTAGAAGTTTCCTGAGTGGGCATTAATTGCCAGGCATCTCACACAAAGTACCATGCTTTCCAGAGTTCATGCAATGAAGTAAAGTCCCTGTTTGCTAAGAGCTTAAGTGCAGCCTTGTTTCCCTGCATCATTTAAGAAATAAATCAACTGCAATGAAGACCTGTATACATTTTATTGCTCATAATAACCCAGAGAAACACAGCTAAAATGAATTAAAAAATAAGCTTCAACACAAAAAAGAGAAAAATGCTAAAAACAAAACAAAACAAAAAACAAAACTCCAGTAACCTTGTATTTACACACACATTGACAACTAAACAAGGACTAGTATAAAAAATGCATCAATTATATGAAGGACTGCAAAAATCAAGTCTAATATTTGAACTATCTAGTAGTTAACAACAGGTAACATAGTGTTTTCAGCTGTGAGTCTCTGCTGGCTTTCTCAGCTGATGCCTGACAACTCTCCCTTATTCCCATTTTGTCTCTGATACTTCAGGTAGACAACAGGCAAATAAATATCAGTGATTTTAAAGTCGTAGCGAAACGTCCAAATGATACAACATTTCATTAGACCTAGAAGCCAAAAATCCAAGTGCTAAATCCAAAACTTGTGACCTGAATATTTTAGTTTCAAATATGAACACAAATATGACCCTTGAGAGTAAACAATTTAATATTTTTCTTATTTAATGAAGACTTGGACCCTCCAGAGTACAAACATTTTAGAAATGCTTTTCATTAGACAAAACAAACCAAAAATGGGAAAGACCTTTCAGGTCAGCAGGACCAACCCCTGGAGACGAGCGAGGGCAGTTGTCTAGAATAAATACATCAGTATTTATTCTCCCTTGAGTGTGAGAGCTCCAAGTGTTAGGCCAGCTTCTGACCTTTTATTTACAGTGTTATTTATTATTCATATTTTATTAAATATTTAAAATGCCACCTATTGTATTTGATGACTATTATGAGAAGAAAAGGTCCCTGTTCTTCAGATCCAGCTAGTTAATATCCTCGCCTTGGCATTAATTATATGAAATTTCTTTTAAGATTCCTGAAGCTTCGTGCTTGTATTGAACAGTCAGCAGCTGCAAAGCTCTTGGAAGAAACCACACCTCACCAAGAAGATGGCAAGCCTCAGGACTTACTTCTTTCTTGACCACTTTTGTTATTATTTTTTTATTTCAGGAATACTGCTGGCAACTGATGTGAACAATGATATAACATAGATAAAAAAGGAACAAGACCTCCTAAAATAAATAGAACACACTGTGGAGCTTTCCTAAGGGAACTTTAGCATTTCTATGGTTGCTTTTAAATGAAATTTTTTAAACCAATAGGTGCTCATTTTTATCTCCCAAACTCAAGAGTCTCTTTAAGTGGGCGGAACTTAGAAAGTAAACAGAAGGGAAGTGTCATTCAAAATATTTAACTATTTATGGTTTGTACCTGAAGGGTCCCCCAAAGGCCATGTAGGAAGGGCTTGACCACCAGGTTTCAGTACTACCAGGGACTGGTGGAATCGTTTGGAGGCTGGGCCCTAAAAAATCACGTAAGGACAGAGGGGCGTGCTTGGGCCCTGGATCCTTCTCTTTTTATGCTTCCTAGCCAACACGAGATGAAGACATTCCCCTGCCACCTACTTCCTGCCGTCTTGTCCTGCCCTGTCATCAGCTGAAGTCAACATGGCCAAGGAACTGTGAAGTTATAGCTCGTATCCAGCTATTCCCTCAAAGCCTTACCTGGTCATATGAATGTTCTTTTCAGATGAATGTTGGGTGTGTGAATCTGGATTAGGCGCCACCTCGCCTGGACTCAAACCTTTTTCTTTCAATTTCGTGATATTGGGATTAGGGTGTTAATTTAGTCCACTGACCTTAATTAGAATAGTTCTGGGTCTGGTGGTGTGAAGTTACCGAAGACAAAAGCCCCATCTTAGGTGTGGGCTCACCACCCAAAGGATTTCTAGTCTAGCTGCTGCTGCTGCATCCTACCTGCCAGCCCATGGACTTCTCCTGTGCCATGTGAGTGGCCTTGCACTCAGCACGCCATATGCTGACCACTGCAAACTGTGAGTTAAAATAAACCTTTCTCTGTGTGTGTGTGTGTGTGTGTGTGTGTGTGTGTGTGTGTGTGTGTGTGTGTGCAGGATCACAGTACAGCTCGAACTTGTAGTGATCCTCCTGTTTTCTGCCTCCCTAGTGCTGGGATTACAGGTATGCGCCACCTTACCTGGACTCAAACCTTTTCCTTTTAAATTTGTGAGTATCAGGTATTTTGTCCCAGCCACAAAGAAGTAACTAAGATATATGGACAATAAACTCTGAAACTGCAAGAGAGAAAAAAATATTTCTTTACAGAGTCCAATTTTCTCCAGTGGATGGTCATAGTGAGAGACTCAGTCATACTACACAACTGCATCTTTCCTAAGTTGTGTATGTAGTTCTTTCTGCATATTTCCTAAGTTGTATGTGTAGCTCTTTTTAGGAAGTTAATATTGTCACAGATAAATTGGAAAGCTCCGATTTTTTTCTTAAAATCTAACCTAATAACTAGTCAGGAGAATTCTGCAAGGAAGATGAACATTTGAAAGAACAAGGTAACAATAACAAAAAGTGCACTGAGACAAACTCAAGAAAAGGGCATCTTAACTTGTGTTACCAGAAGTTAACATTCTTTCGTTATAGAGAAGAGGAGAAGCCTGTGTTTGAGAAAGAGATGAGCATCCCAGGGCAGGCAGGAGCTGTCCAAAAGCAAGGACATCTGGTCAGATGAGGACACAGTACAGTTTTAATACTATGTTTGGTTTTAGCATTTTGACATGTACACACAGCCATTTTACTGCATGTAAGTGCATTCTGCCAATCACTGCAATGATCTCTGGAAAGATGAATCAGGGTGTCATCTTGCCTTGGTTACCTTGCAGGTGCTAATGGATGTGGTTTACATAAGGAAACTGCATTTGTCACTATGCAGGTGTGGGGACCAGTGGGGGGGGGGGCGTCAGGAGACTGAGGTTATCCATAGCAGGACTTCTGAGGCGAAGGCCTGCAGGAAGCAGCAGATGAAATAGGCAGCAAGCAGTCTTTAGGGAAATTGGAAGAATAATTTCCCCTAAGAACCCAAATTTCTTAGGTTAAGAAAAAGAATTTGTGCAGGATCAGTCATCACGGTTTGGACTGTGCCTCGCATTCCTGGGCTACTCTGATTGCTACTTGTCATTCCTGGATTCATTTCCTATCTGGATCCCAAATGTAAATTTTATTTACTTTCCTGTGTATGTGTGTGTGTGTGTGTGTGTGTGTGTGTGTGTCTCATCTCCTAACAACTTCAAAGGAGCCTGATATCAGTTTTGATCTCTTGACATCTATATTTCACTGATCCCGAAATAAGAATGGAATTCTTTTTTGAAGAATTAAAGCTTAGATCATTCTCTTATTATTTGTGTGACCTTGGAAAGCTGGCTATATCTGAGACTCAGATTCCTCATGAATATTATGGAAATAAAAACTAGGACATACGTAGATGTTTCTGATGAGTAAATGATGTTATTTAGGTAAAGCACTTGGCAGAGAGCCTAGCACACAGACTATCAATATTAGCTGCAATTATTATTAATTATAATTAGTCAGATGATGATAAATGTGTATCTCCAGCCATAGCATTTACTCCATCCCAACCTTTATTTCCAGCTCAGGGCTGATTATGTCTTACTTTTACTGCATATTCAACATTTGTTTTTAACTTTTGAAACTGAGCTACTTCATGCTGCTAGCACAGTGGCCTTACATGTCAAGCTAGCTTGTTATTAGACCACGCCGTAGCTATCCACAACCTAACCAAGCATTGCCCCCCTCCTTTTCCTTCCCTAAGTCACCCACTCTCTCTGTAGGAGGCCTGATTTCCTGTGGTCTAGTCTTCTAGTTTCCTGGGCTGTATCTGCCTTTTCTTTATTTTCCTAGAGCTCCCTAACCTAACCACATTACATGTTCAAGACAAACGAAGGCTCGTATGAATTTGATCACACATGCTAGTGTGTTATTTATTTGTTGTGTATTTGTGTAGGGTCTCCCTCTGCCATAGGGACTCATAGTGATGCTCCTGTTTTCAGTCTCCCCACAGCTTGGATCACAGGTGCGGGCCCCCACACCCAGTCTTGGTGGCTGGTTTGTCATGGGGCCGGCATAGCACGTGGTACTGGGGAGTGAACCCAGGATCTTGTGTTGCCTAAGCAGCCACGTAGTCCACTGAGCTCTCTCCATGGGCCTTTTTGATTTCATTTTTCCTGCTACTTCCCTGCAACAGAGTTAGGATGTTTATGTCTTGTTTCTTCCTATTGTCTCCGCTAAGTTCAAGGATTTAGGGGATGATTATGAATTTTGCCTTTACATTAGTTTTCATAAAATGTACTTGGCTTAGATCCAGATGTGTGATTCCTTCTCTTTCTTTAATTTTTTTTTTTTTTTTTTTTTGCAGAACTGTGGATCGAACCCTGGTCTTTGCACTTGCCAGGCAAATGCTTATTCTACTGAGCTCTCTCCTTGGCCTAAGATGTTTGATTCCTTGAGTGTCCCTCATTACTTAAACAACTCCCAAATTTTTTCTCATGGAACCTATTCAAGTTTATTGCTAAAGAAAAAAGAAATATATACTTCTTTACACACATAAGTTCTAGGTAGCAAAATAGAACCAATTACTGATTTTAAATCATAAAATACAAAAATTCATTTAAAATGAAGTACTACCATATTTTAACAAAATATCATAAAAATACAAATACACACAAACTTATACTTTTGCTGATGCATTTAATTATTGAAATCCAAAGGTTCTGAATCTAGTTGTTTCTCTGGAGACAGAGAAAACATCCATAGTTTTGGGAGCTGAGGACATAAACATGACCAATGAAAGAGGCTTGGAAGAGACTCAGAGCAGGCCCACTGAGGATGGTCTTGCCCATATGAGGTCTGAGATACTCTCTTAAAGACAAAATTTGTGGTTTATGTTCAACTAGGTTAATTACTTGACAAAACCAACCAAAATTTTTCCAGAGAAATACCATTCCTATTCCCACAATTCTCACAAAGGTTTGTCAACATATAAAAGGTCCAATCCCAAAATACTTTATCTATAAAGTACTAGGAAAGTGCTATTAATTCTAGAAAAAAAATCACTGAAAATGACACTGTTAGGGCCAAGCTATTAAAATGAGTATCTATATACAGAAGTAGAAAAGATAATTTTTTGCATCCCACACAGTTTTAGAATATTTCAAAAGAGAAATATTTAAGTAGAATGAAATTGAAATTCTAAAAACAAACTAAAACATTGAAGATTAATAGTTGTTCCAACAGCATAGTGAAATAAATAAAATATCAATAGATATAAGAATTCATTGAAATTATCTTAAAGAACAGGAGAGAAAACCCCAGTGATCTGGTCATGGTGCAAACCTAGAGTCTCAGCTCTCTGGAGGCTGAGGCAGGAGGATCACATTGAGTTCAAGGACAGCCTGGTCCACAGAGTAAATTCAAGGCCAGCTTGCACTATAAAGTGAAAACCTATCTCCAGAAACAAGAAGAAAAAACAAAACAAAAACGCAATATATTGATGAAAAAGGAAACTTAGAGACATATGGAACCACATTATAGTGAGTAAATTATGTAAAATTTTAATTGCAAAAACACAGGAGATAAAAAAATACAATATTTTAATTTGACAATAGGTATAAAATGATAGATTGAATTTTTTTGTTTGTTTGTTGTTGTTTTTCTGCATTTAGGAGAAGGTCTACAGGGTCTCACTATGTAGATCAGACTCATAGAGATTCTCCTATTTTCAGTCTTCTAAATCCTGGGATTACAAGCGTGCACCGCCACACCCAGTCTCAGTCTGATCTCGGCGTGGGGCCGGCACAGCACTCTAGGGGGGGAACCCCGCCACTGGGCTCTACCTAAGCAGGCACTTTAGTCCGCTGAGCTATCAGACCAGCCCCTGATAGATTTGATTTGATTTAGCTGTAAGTAGGGGGAAAAAAAGAATCCTTATGTGTATCATAATCAAACTGCTAGAAACTACTAAACAACATATTAAAGCAGCTAAAGAGAAAAAATCTTGTTGATGGAGAACAATTAACTATCTTTGTACTAACTTTTGGCTATCAAAGACAATGGATAACTCTTCCCTTTTGAGACCATCGCTGGAGTTGCAGCAGCCAAAATGAAATTTAGTCCTTTTGTGACTTCGAACTGAAGCAAAAATCACAAAAGGCATTTCAATGCATCCTCTTCCATTTTCTTGAAAATTGTGTCTTCTCCTCTTTCCAAAGAGCTGAGACAGAAACATAATGTTCTCTCTATGCTTATCCGATAGGATGATGAAGTTCAGGTTGTACGAGGACACCGTAAAGGTCAGCAGATCGGCAAAGCAGTCCAAGTTCACATGCAGAAGTATGTCTTCTACACTGAAGGGGTGCAGCAGGAAAAGGCAAACAGCACAACTGTCCTTACGGCGTTCATCCTAGTGAGGTGCTTATCAGGCTACATCTAGACAAAGACAGCAAAAAGACCCTGGAATGGAAAGCGAACTCTCGCCAAGCAGGACAGGAAAAGGTCAAATACAAGGAAGAAACGACTGAGAAGATGCAGGAATAAAGTCCCCTGTGTGCAACATTTAACTAAAAGCTGCTGAAATGAAAAAACAAACAAACAAACAAACAAACAAACAAAAAAAAAACAAAGAGTAGATAAAACGTTCAATTACTAAAGATAAATATTTATTAAGGTATCAGTCCATATTTAGTGAAACATATATCATAAGTTAAGGAAAATAAGATATTTGTGTTCAGAATAAAAAAAAAATATGATACTTCATTGCTAGCAGACATGAAATACCAGAAAGGCTAAGGAAGTGTTTCAGGCTAAAAGAAGTTGAAATGCCTGAATGGAAAGCTCCTGAGAAGGAAGAAGAATATTGAATGATCAGAATCTAGGTAAGATGAAGAACTCTTTTCTCCCTCTGTTTATAATTTAAGGAAAATATAAAATGTCTTTTATGAGTTTCATTTTATGTATGACAACTGTAATTTAAATGATTAGAGGGGTCAACAAGACATGTGGCATTCTAACATGGTCTATTTTGCTGCAAACAGCACAACTTTGATGTTACAGGAACCATGAAAGCCAAGGAATCATACTCTCATCCAACAGCAACCACATAGAAAAATGTATACCTTAGAGGCAGCCAAATAGCTGAGGGGATTAAAGTACCTGAAAGCAGGCTCAGGGGCAGGAGGTTCCATCCTTAGTCCTGCAGGGCTGGCCCCACGTCCAGGGCACACTGAGATGGAGACTGGGCATGGTGGTGCATGCCTATAATCTCAGCTCTTGGAGGCTGTAAACAGGATGATCACTATGAGTCCAATCTAATAGTGAGACCCTGAACACCCAGTGGACTCTTCCCTAATAATAAAAAAAAGAGGAAAATACTAACAAATCATTATATATATATAAATATATATATATACATACATATATATGTATATATATGTATATATATATATTTCATTCAAGATAGGATTAAAAATTTATATCAGCTAATTCATGTTTTAGCATCACTTTAGAAATTTGAATAAAGACAAATAAAATTAAAATTTCTAGTTGGAATTATTGGAGCCCATCTAATGTCCCCCAGTTCACAGAAGTCATTTTTCCAACAAAAGAAACACAAATAAGATAAAACTTCATCAATTGTCCTATTGAACTCTCTGCTAATTCCTTGATTTTTGTGAATAAGGGACAATGAAAACAGCAGCATAGAGCTTTATGAGTTTCAGAGGAATACAAAATAAACATAGAGTTATAAATACTTTTAATAAAGAGACCGTGAGCTGAAGGGCCACAGTCATAGAAAACCTAAACAATTGTGGAATTCTACATGAGTGACCCCTTCAAGTTCTCTGCCAATCTTGAACCAAGTGGAAGGAAATTAAGACTGCCATGTGATCTGAGAAGGTATGTATGAAAGTTTGTGGGCTAATGGCGCTATTTCTCATCTAGAGTTATAGCTACTGAGACTTACCCATGGTTTTTTAAAAGTCAGTGAGTGAAACTAATGATTTCTGAAACTTTTCAGTATGCACAGTTTAAAAAGAAATTTACCTTGAATGTACTAAGGTTAACCAGTTCTGGTTTTCTGTAGCACAGTAAAAATATTAACAGTAAACAATGATCGATGATACATTTCAAAAGAACTGGAAGATTCCAAAGGTTCCCAACACATAGACATGATTACTATTTAAGGAGATGTCAGTGCTATCTGAACTTGGTCATTACATATGGGGTACATGTAAGGATCATGACATACACCAGAAAATTATGAATGAAAACTAAGAAAGTTAAAAGAATTCAGGGAGAAAACTGCATCTAAGAGAATAATTGACAACAAAGTTGGTCATCTGTTTCTTCTAATCACAAACAAGTGATGACCGGAAAGAGGAGGAAGGACAAAACCTTCCCACTGAGATCACAGATTTGTTCTGAGTGTTTGGGGACAAGGTTTCAGAGACTAAAAACAAAATTAAGCCATTTCACACCCTGATGGCCTTTCCTAGAATGACCTGCTAGATGGAAATTAAATCCCGTCTGGAGAAGAACATCATAATCAAGAATGTTTTCCCCACATACAAAGTGCCCAGATATGTACTTAAAAATATTAGCTACGTCTCTTCCATTCAACAGTCATATGAGATATGAAGAAGAAATCAAGTGTAAAGATTTAAAAAAATGTAATTATTATTTTTAGATTAAAAGATTACAGAAAATCCAAAGTAATCCCACAATTATAAGCAGGTAAATTTGGTAAGTTTGCTGGGGAGAATGCTAATATGCAAAAATCAAATGTATTTAGAAATACTAAGACATAATCAAAAATTAAACCTCGAAAACTAATATTTATAATCAGGTTGTACATACAACAAATGTCTGTAAGAAATGTGGAAGACCTTTAGAGATTTCTACAACTAGAAATGAAAATACTTAGATTACAATGAGTTGAGCATTAGAAAATTTTGAAATGACAACCAAATTGAGCAATTTTCACTCTGTTTTATTTAATATAAAAATAAACAGATGATATGGTGCCATTTTTGCAAAAGAATGTTTCAAAAATATTCTTAGTTTTTGTATATATGCAATTTGATGAATACACACCCAAATTAGATTGCTAGGTTTATTACAAAGGTGCTATTGAAGTACTATGTGAAAGAATGCTCTTTTTTTTCCTAAAATAAGTGATTCTCAATGTATGGGAAATTTGGGGCTGGGAAGATGGCACAGTGG
This sequence comes from Ctenomys sociabilis, assembly GCA_004027165.1. Classification (NCBI taxonomy): domain Eukaryota; kingdom Metazoa; phylum Chordata; class Mammalia; order Rodentia; family Ctenomyidae; genus Ctenomys; species Ctenomys sociabilis. Next base: position 40,844 of record PVKA01002475.1, on the reverse strand, counting down.
AATAGGCACTTCCTTGGCAAGCATAAGGACCTGAGTTCAACCCCCAGTTCTGCCAAAAAATGAAAAATAAAAAAAATCAATGTATAGGAAATTCCTAAAACCTTTTTTACCTTTATTTTCAGTTATATATATAATAAATTGCACATAGGTTTATAACATCATATAAAAATAAATCAATTATAAAAAATATATAGGACATTAACTGTGTATTTGGAGTATCTATAGGTATTATTTTTAACTGGAAACAAAAATCAGTACTATAAATGAGATATTAACTATATATTCTATTGATTAGCACCTCTACTACAAAAATGTGAGAATAAATGCAAATTAGGAGAATATAATAGCAATACCGCCCATACACCCAATAATACTGTAAATTATAATCAGAATATGCAAATGATGAAAAAATTTAGAAAATGATAATAGTTTCAAAAAGAGGTCAAAGATTTCAATAAAAAGTGATACACAATAGTTGCCAAAAATAAAAAATGACTATTGCTAAACTTACCGGGAAAAAATAAAATTAATGGAAACATACAAGACCATATAAAATGAAAATTTGACAATATCAAGTATAATTAAAAATATCAGTTGTGTAAAGCTGGTGCTCTGCCAGAGAAACTACTAGCAAAAACCAATTGTTGTATAGCCCCTGTTCCAGCAAGGTTACTCTTGAATATACTCAACAGAAGCATATAGTGTACACCCCCAAGAATTAAGTTTAGATTTCACAGTCTTAGTTGTTCACAGACCTTTCTTAGGATCTAATTAAAAAACTGTCCCCCAGATTTGTTTAGCTCATACTTTATAGAGCTTTCAGCTCAAATTCAGCTGTCTGTAAAGCAGAGTGGTGTGGCACAGGGGCAACAGTTTAAGTTGTCAGAACACACAAAAATCAACAAGAGCTAAAGGAGAGGTAAGCCTCTTTTCTCACCTTAAATTGTAAGCAGGCTCTCACCCTTTAGGGGCGGGGTAGCCCTGACACCACTTTCGAGCTTTCCTCTAGCACAAGATGAGGATGTTTACAAATGGAGGACCCTGGACCCTTGCTGATGCAATTAAGCTTCTAAATTTCTCAACTTAACAAAATGAATCAGTGATTACAGTCCACCCCTTACCAACTTGATAACTAGATACATCTCTTTAAACTGGTCTCCAGATACAAAGACATTCTTATTCTTGTCATTTCACAATTTCAAAATTACAACACAGGTTTAACAATCCTTAGAATTTGTGCTAAGTCTATCAGCGATATGTTGCATTAAAAACATAACATTGTGCCCTTGGATGCCAAAGACTCATATATTTCCCATATGCAAATGGCATTTAGTCCATCTACAGGAGTTGCCAAAACCCTTAAAGTTTCAGCATTGCTTAAAAGTCCAAGTTCCAAGTCTTCTCTCTGAGATGTTAGGCAAACTCTTAGCTAAAAGCCTCTGTAAAAATGAAATGTTAAACACTTCCAACACTCAATGGCATAAGATAAATATTTTCATTCCAATAGTTACAGAAAAGAGGGATGCAAACATTGGGACTAGAACAAGTCCAAAAGCAAGCAGTGCAAATATTCAGTCCTGTACTTCTATGACTGGCATCAAAAGCAATCTGTGGCAAGCTATGAGCTCCACAGGGCTCGAGCAAATCCATCCCTGTGGTACTTCTAGTGGTTACAGCTCCCACAGCTTCTCTCTAAGGTTTACTTTGCTCCATCATTTCAACTTTCTTTAAATGATTCACATTCCTCTTTCTTTCAAACTTCTGGGGTTCTTACTGTCACTTTGGCTTCATATTCATTGATTCATACACAGCCCTCCCAGGACCACATTGCCTGTCCTATCAAACCTTCTGAAAATTGGGGTGAAAGCATTCTTAACCTCATAGCTCTAGGCCAGAGATACAACTCTGTGGAATAATCCCCTACCTAGCAAACACAATGTCCCTAGTTTAATCACCAGTACAATAAAAGCAAAACCAAATAAAAAATGTCCTCATAATTCTTGTGTTCTGCACATACCTAAAACCAGCACCATGTGGATGATGACAAGGTCTGCTGCCAGCTGGAGCAGTAGCCAGGATTACCTCTTTCTTGGTTGTAGGGGTTGAGTTCTTGAATAACTGAGAATATTGAATCAAATTCTGAGGAAGAAATTTCCTGTGTTGCCACCATTCTGGAACCTGGTGCCATCCCACCATGCTAAAGTACGATGCAAAATCTTTTTCTTTTTCAGTTTTAGGAAGCTGTAAAGGGTAGAAATTTGCTACTTCTTGTGATGCCCTCAGGCCATCTTTTATATTCTTCTGTTCCTTCTCAGCAATCAAGACCTCTTCTGCTTTAACTTAGCAGTTCACAGCTTTACTGGAGCTTCCTTTATGGCCAAACTCACAGTTAAAATCATACTGCTAGATTGCTCTTGATTCTCAATATAAATCAGCTAAAATTCCCCAACACTATTAATGCCTCTGCCTCCATATTATACTGCCTTGATTTTTTTTTAAATTTGTATGTATTTGGTATAGGGTCTTGTTGCACGGTTTGGACTCACAGTAATTTTCCTGTTTTCAGTCTCTCCAGATCTGGGATTACAGCCTTTGTGGCTGGCTCTGTGTGCCTGGGTGGGGATGGTATGGTGTGGAGTGCAGGGGATAGAACCTGGTTCTCTACACTTGTCACACACATGTTAGGCTACTGAGCTATCTCACTGTGCCTTGCCTTGAAATATTTTTACTGCCAGATTAATTAGTCCATTGCCCTTATTTACTTTTGATGGTTATTTTTATTATATATATATATATATATATATATATATATATATATATATATATATATATGTCTTCAATATATTTTTCCATGATTTTATTGAAAAACAAATAGCAATGAGACAGTTTCAAATCAAATTAGGACAGTTTCAATAATTAATACATTGCATATTGTTTTCTTATGATTATTTCTTGTACAAGATGCAGACATGATATTCTATTTACAAACATTATTAGAACAGATTCCTCTATTCATTGAATCAAGAGATTGTAGCTGTGTATCTATCTTAACCATTTTGAATCTACAGATACAAAATGGTCATTAAATTGTATCCCCCTATTTGTTTAGTTTTGTCATTTAAATATTGTAGGTGTGTGAATTCAGCAAAATATTCCAAAATACTTCACTATTCCATAATAGCTGTGTTTTCCATATGTCTAGCAATGTCAGAAGTTGTTGATTTGAGTCTTTCACAGCTCACCATAATAATATGGCTTTACTTCCAATACTTCATTTTTACAGTTTTCTGCTGGATGGTTAAGACCAAGATAAAGCAAGCCTATGTAAGAAGAATTTTAGCTTTTATATCTAATAAAGTCAGTCAAATTCCCTCAGGATTTATCCCAAGACTGTGTACTGCAGTTTGTAGATCCTTTGTCTGTGTCAGCCATGTGGATGTGTCACAGCCATTGCTTGACCAATTTGCTCTCTGTGAAAGCCTGAGAGAATGTTTTCTATCCACGTGACTCTCCTTAGGCACACTCTACATCATCAATCACTTTTCTCTCTGGCCCCATATGCTCCTTGGTAAGAGAATTTGGGACACAATTGAGTTGCATGATGGTACACTACAGGTTCTCATATGTCCTGAGTCTTAATTAACCTTGAAAGGGTAGGGCCAAAATATTGGCTGTCCTAGTGGCCCTCCTTTTTCTCTAATTTTTGGTCTGCAAATTTAGGTTGTTAACTCTCCAGAAGAGCTTATTGTTATTACTGTACAACCAAGGCTTTTGAGCTTAACCTCACTATCTGTCTGAATATCAAACATCTTAGGCGTAACATGAAATGTATTTTTCATCCAGTACTGATATGTTAAACTTTAAGTCACTACAAAATATATTGTAAAAAAATTTAAAAAGTTAAAATATATTTTAAAAAAATAAACAATTGTATATATTTATGCATACATTTTGAAATCTAACCACATGCAGCATTGTAACAAGACAGTCTCTCAACACTACTTTTCCTGTCTCCTGCCTTCATTCCCTATTCTCCTCCATTGCCTTTAATCTCAATCTAACATAAAATATCTGAGAATAAACAAAATGTGAACTTTCACCCAAGCTGTAACACACATCATCTGAAGATCAGGAGTCAATGCAATTCTTCCAAGTAGACACTTCCTTAGTCTGGTCTACAGTGGCAAGATTTCTATCAGTGTGGTCTTCTGAACTCTGACCAGTATCTACCTTATAGAATAATGTAAGAGGTTCCAGCTCTGCCCTTTCATGTGACCTCTCCAAACCTTTCCAAACTCTCCTCACAAGCCATTCTCAAAGGTGCTTAAGTCATACAATTAGGTATAGTCACAGCAAAGACCCCATTCCTGATATCAAATTATGTTGTCTTGGTTACTTTTCTCTAGTTGCTGAGACAAAATACCTGATAGCCAAGTAAAAGAGGGAAAGTTGTATTTAGTTAACATTTTGTGTAGAGCTTTGAGCCCGTAATCAGAGGCTCAAAAATAGGATGGCATGACACAGAGGCAGCAGTTCAAGACAGCAGAAAACAAAAACAGTAAGAGCAAAAGAGAGCAAGCTTCCTCTCATTTCTTTTATTATAAGTAAGATACCTCTCTCCTACGGCAAATTCAGCACTCAGACTATCTCAGTGCTCCCATTTGGCACAAGATGAGTATGGTTACAAAATGAGGATCCTGCTTCCTCTTGAGATGCTTAAACTTCTAAACTTCTCACATTAATATAAATGTATCAACTATTACATCAATCTCCAAATATTATCCAGCTCTTTTTGGTGCTGACTACCTGCTGCCCTGTAACCCATCCACGGCAAATGTGCTGGCATTCCCTACCCATAACAGGTGCTGTACTGCATGTGGCTTTCTGGAGTGTTCTGTTCTGTTCTTCTTAAAGCACTAAGATCTATTAGATGCTTCCAAAATGCACTGCACTTTTTAAGGCTCTGTTAATATGGCATTTTGTTATATTAAATAATGTAACTACTTAAGGCATAACATATGTAAGATTCAAAGTAAAATAATAGGTATTTATAGGTATTTATTTTCTCACTGTATCTTGTTTAGTTTTTTCACAATTTGTGGATGTTCTAAGTGTAATATCGTGAATTTGGGGGATGCTATGTCTATTCTGGAACCATAAATCATGTACACATTAAGATGTCCCTATCATGAGAATTCATAATATTTTAAATATTGATATGATCAATCAATAGCAGAATGACCAAGTAAACCGTGACATATTTATGCAATGAAACTCTAAAATCATATGGATATAGATTAATTTGTTACATGTATAATCTGGAAAAATCTCAAGACATAAAACTTAAAAATTCTGAGACCAGGGCCAGGGTACAGCTCAGAGGTACAGCACCTGCTTGTTAAGTATGAGGTCCTGAGTTTGATTCTTAGTACACCTTTCCCCCAAAAAGTCCAAAACAAACTTCATCTCCCACCATGGACCCAGAGTGATGGTGACAGGTGGAAAGTAAGGGCAATGTTGGGTCCTGCTCCTTCCACTGAGAGGACTCAGGGACTAGATAGGTGGGGATGCCAGTGACCAGAAAGAGCACACCTAGAATGCACAGGACTGGAAGGTGGGACTAATAGAGTGAAAAATACTGAAGCAATAGTAACAATAGGAGCCAGCAGCTGGTAAGTTTGGTGAGCCAGCCTTGTATTTGGGGACAGAGACATATAGAATAGAATTGGATAGGCAGGGCCATCCCTTTCTTTTCTTTTCTTTTCTTTTCTTTTCTTTTCTTTTTTTTTTTTTTTTTTTTTTTTTTTTTTTTTTTTTTTTTTTTTTTTTTTTTTTTTTTTTTTTTTTTTTTTTGGTGGAACTGGGAATTGAACTCAGGCCCTTGTGCTTGTCAGGAAAGCACTTATTCTTTTCTTTTCTTTATTTAACTTTTCAATGTTTTATTTTGTTTTCTTCTGTTTTAAATAGCTGGGAGAACTCTAGTCACAGAAAATTAATTCTATGTCCCACATCTAGAAACAAATACCAGACCAAAAATCTAACACAAATCTACCTACAATCATGGCTACAGTACCCCCTTTGGAATCATATTTGGATTCAACTGTAGATACTCACAGAATTTCACTGCTTTTACTTTTATCTGTCTGATGGGTTTTCTTCTTGGTAGTCAGCTGGGTTAGTATTTTGTTTTGTTTTGTTTTGCTTTGTTTTGTTTCTGTGGGGGGGTTTTGTTTTGTTATATTTATTTTATGCTTTTATTTTTTCTCTCATGTTATTTTTTTTTTTTCCTGTTTGATTTCTTCAGTACTTTTTTTCCCAGTATGTGGTCATTTTGTTTCCTTTTTTTTTTTTTTTTCTTTTTGATCTCTTGTCTATGTTATCCTTTTCTTTTATTTTCTACCTTTCTTTATTCTAGTTAATAAATTATATCTCTAAGTGTTACCTTAAAAAATTTTGGGGAGAGAGAACCAGAGGTACAAGTCAGGCCCTGAACATGCAAGGCAGGCACTAACAATTTTGGGTAATCTCCACAACCAAGTAATCTCTTGATTTCTTAAACTCCTCCTCCGGCTCCCCATCCTCCTTCTTCTCTTCTACCTCCTCTTTCATCAATTATGTCACTTGATTTTATGATTCTTCCATATGATAAAACATTATCTCTGGGTAATAGTATATACCTGTAGAACTTGCTCCTATAATTAAAGATATATATATACATACATACATACATATATATATATATATATATTTTTTTTTTTTTTTTGTCTTTTTGAGACAGGGTCTCACTATGCAGTTCAGGCTGGCCTCGAGCTCACTTTGTAGCTCAGGCTGGTCTCGAACTCACAACAATCCTCCTGCCTCAGCCTCCCGAGTGCTGGGATTACAGGCATGCGCCACAGTTACCACAATTGGTCACCAGAGTGTATTTGAGTCTACTGTTATTGAAAGCTATACTACTTTGGCAAAGATGTCACACATGTTATATGTTTTTCTCCCCTGGATGATAAAATTGTTACTTTAGGGGTTAGAACCATCAACATAGTCCAGTACAAAAGGAATGAGTCTTGAGTGAAGTTGATGGCAACTTCACATTCTTAAAATATTGGGATTTTTTTGTTTTACATAGACACAGAGATCAAGAATCTAGAAGACATATTTGGGAACAAGCACCCCCAGGAAAAGGCTTGATATCTGGAATAAAGCTACATAACAATAAAAATATCTACAAAAATAAACACAGAAAACAAAATTAAATTAAGAAACAGACAATAGGAAATGACAAGAGGAAGAAGTAGAATGTGATCCCAAAGACCTATTTCACCCAAGACAAGTCCATAGCACAAAGACGTAGAGTAAATCAGAAGACAACCACTGAAGCTCTGTGAAATGATAGCAGAAGAAGTTAAAAAAAAAAAAGGGACGAGAACATAGGAAAAAAAATTCTGTGTAGTGCAAAATTAAATGACAACCAACATGAAATCAGCTGCAGATAAAAAAGCAGATGAGTATAGGAAAGTGATGGAAACCAATAATTCCCAAAATAGATAAGAAATGGAATCAATGAAACAGATATACAGAATTCCAGGAGATTAGAAACCCATTCAAAGTATATGTGACAGAATGAAGCAGAGAACAGATTGTCAAACCTAAAAGACAGGCATGTGCGTAGCAAGAAAAGTCAAAAATAGTGAGAAGAGTCAACCTTTCACCTACCAGACGAAGCAAAGAAAAACAAAATAAAACTGATTGGAGCCACTGAAAAAACTGCAAATAGTACTAAAGTCATTAAAATCTCACCACAGAAATAATGGAAGAAAACTTCCCAATGGGGCATAAAGAATTTCACAGATAAATTAATGAAGCATATAGGTTCCCAAATACCCATAACCAAAATTGCTCTACACCTAAGTTATAATAATAATCAACATTCCAACCATTAAGCACAAGGACAAAGCATTAAAACCAGCTAGATCAAAGAAACAAATCATCTATAAATCCACAGAATCACAGTAGACTTCTGAACACAAACCCTCAAATCAAGGAGAGCTTGTGGTTAGATATTTGAAGACCTAAAATCAAACACTTTTTAACCTAGATTGATGGGCCCTACAGAAGTATCTTTCAAAATTACTGGAGAAATAAGATACTTCCATGACAAAAAAGAACTGGAGAAATTAATGGCAAAAAATGAGCTCTATTAAATGCTCTGAAGAACATATTAAAAACAGGTAATGAAGACAAAAAACACACAGTCACCAACGGAAAGGAGCTTTCAAGCAAGACATGAAAATAAACAAATAGAAAGAAAGACAAATAAAGACAGAAAAATAACATGAAAAAGATAAGGCAAAGCATATCAGTTATAACCATAAATAAAAATAGTGTAAATTCACCATTCAAAAGAAATAGACTGGAAAAATGGATCATGAAACAAAATGTAACAATATGCTGGATTCACAAAACACCTTTAAACACAAAAATCAAAATCATACATTAAAAGTCATGTTATGAAAAACAACCTTATGTGCCATATAAATTCAGATAAGTAGGAGTAGATATTCCATTTAAAAAAAGAGAAAAAACCCATAAATATCAACTTTAAATCAATACTGACAGAAAAGGGACAAGGAAGGTCACTACCAATTAAGAGAAAACTCCAAGTACAAGAGATGTAGCAACTAGAAATATACATTCAGCAAACACAGGTGTACCCAAGCATATAAAGCAAATATTAACAGACATAAAAACAAAATAAGCACCAACACAATTGCAGTGGGAGGCCTTAATAACCTGCTTATACAAATAGAACAACTATACAAAACTCAAAGAAATATTATTAGAATTAAACTAAGCCTGTGGACAAATTGACTTGATAGATGTCTACAGAGGGTTCTGCTTCATACATAAAAAAAAAATATTCTCGTAGCAGCACAAGGAACATTCTCTAAAATTCATACCATTTTCACACACACAACAGGTTTAAATAAATATAGAGGAATTGAAATCACCTCAGGCATGCTATCTGAAAATAGTGCAATGAAACTGAAAATCAATGACAAAAGAAATAATAAAAACTATGTAAACAAATGGAAATTAAACAACACATTCCTTAACAACCAAAGGTTCATGGGGGGAATCAAAGATAAAATTAAATAATATATCCAATTAAATGACAATATGGATATAATTTAATAAAAAGGATGGGATGCAGTGAATGCAGATCTGTGAGAGAAATTATAGAGATGAATTCTCACATCACGGAAACAGAACAAGCTAAAAAAACAACCTATGCTAAAATTCAAATGTCTAGAAGTAGAATAATTGAAATCCAAAGATTATAAGAGGAGGAAACTATAAAATAAGAAATTAATTCAATAGAAAACAGAGCTCATTAATTGAAAAGTTAGTTCTATAAAATAATAAAACTGATAAACAATCTTCCAGTATCATGAAAAACAATAAAAAAGAGAACAAACAAATTCAAATAATAAGGAGAGGGCCATCCAGATAGCCCAGCAAATTGAAGTGCCTACTTAGCGAGATGCAAGGACTGGGATTTGATCCCCTGCATGCTGTGCCAGCCCTGCCACCTTGGTGTGCTGAGAAGGTGATTGAGACTGGCATGGTGATGCATATCTGTAATCCCAGTGCTTGGAAGGCTAAAAACATGAAAATCACTATGAGTCTGATCTGTGTAGTGAGAAACTGTACTGAGTACAGAAGAAGAAGGGGAAGAGGAAGAGGAAGAGGAAGAAGAAAGAGGAGGAGGAGGTGGAGGACGAGGAGGACAAGGAGAAGGAGGAGGAGGAGAAAGAAGAAGAGAAAGAGGAGGAGGAAGGAAGAAAGGAAGGAAGGAAGTGCAAGTAAAATGGGGGCAAATTCCACAGATCCTATAGAAAAACAGAAGAACATCAGTACCTACTATGATAGCATATATTTTAATAAGATGGAAACCACAGAAGTGAAGAGATTCCTAGACACAATTGAATTGCAAAACTTAATCAAGAAGATAAAAAGATCCTAAATAACTCAATATCAGCTAACGATATTGGAAATTTAAAAATTATCAGAGAAATTAAAAAGTAGGCCTGGATGGATTCACTGTTGAGTTCTACAAGAACTTTTGAGAAAAAATAATGCTATTAATGATAAAATTATTTAAGGAAATTAAAAGGCAAGCAATACAATTCAAATCATCACTGGAAGTAAATATCAGCCTGATTCCAAAACTGGAGAAAATACAACCAGAAAAGAAGAAAACAAGCAAACCTCCTTAATGGACATAGATGCAAAAACACTCAATAAGACAGCTGCAAAGGGAATGCAGCAAATCATCAAGAACCTTATATACCATGGCCAAATAGTGTGCATTACAGGAAATCAGGGATAGCTCAACATAAGCCAATCAATAAAGGTAATAAGACCAGCCAGATGGCTCAGTGGACTAAAGTGCCTGCTTTGGCATAGCACAGGAGCCAGGGTTTGCTATCTGGCATGCCATGCCTTCCCCACCTCCGAGGACTGCTGAGATGGTGATTGGTACTGGGCTTGGTGGCACATGCCTGTAATCCCAGCACCTGGAAGGCTGAAAACTGGAGGATCACTATGAGTCTGATTTATGTAATTAGACTGTGTAGAACCTGTCCTAAATACATTTTTAAAAAGGCAATTAACACACCATATTAACGGAAACAAAACAGTTGTCACATGATCATCTAAATAAATGCAGCCAAAATTTTTGAGAACGTCCAGCACCCATTCATGACAAAAACTTTATAGAACATTGCAATAGCTGGTTTATAACCTCAATTTTACAAAAGCCATCTATAACAAAGCAACGGCTAACACTATGCTAAATAATCAAAATCTTAAATATTTTACTTTAAAAGCATAAATAAGAGCAGTGCCATAATCACTACTGCTATTTAATATAGTTCTAGAAACATTAGCTAGAACAATTATAAAAATGCAAGAAATAAAATAAATAAGGGTTGGGAAGGAAGGAGTCAAACTATTTCTATGTGCAGATGACATGATATTCTACAAAGAAGATCCTAGAAGCTCCACCAAAGGACTTCTGGATGTAATAGCCAAATTCAGACATGTAGCTGTATACAAAGTAAACATTCAAAAATCAATAGCATTCCTGTACTGAAGCAAGAAAATGACACAGAAATTAGCAAAAACGTATTCTTTACCATGACATCCAGAAAAGGAAACATGTAGAATCAATCTAATGAAAGAAATAAAAAATGCAAACACTGAAAATTACCATACTCTGAACAAGGACATTAAAGAAGATATCAGAAAATTGAAACATATATTTTGAACAAGGTAGGGAAAAGTAACACAGTGAAAATAGCCTTATTCCTAAAATTGTTACATGGATTTAATAATCCAATCCCCATGACACTACCATTGGCATACTTCACAGTACTAGGGGAAATTTTGTAAAATTCATATGGAACAAGAAGAGACTCAGAAGAGCAAAAGAATTCTGGGCAAGGAAGACAAATCGGGGTCATCAGAATTTATGGCCTGAAATAAAACTGCAAAGCTACTGTGATAAAATAAACATGCAAGTGGTGCAAACAGACCTAAGCTTCAGTGGAATGGAGTAGACGATGCAGACACATCTCTAAATACACTCAACCTTTTTGTGTTTCATAAAGGCGCCAAATATGTTTACTGGAAGGAGGATAGCCTCTTTAATAAATCATGCTGGAAAACTGGCTTACAACCTGCTGAAGGTTAAAACTAGATCCATGTTTATCTCCATGCACTAAAGTCCAAATGAATCAGAGATATAAACATTAAAACAGAAACACTAAATTTTCCAGAAAAGAAACTCTCTAGAAACCTTGAAGTCATAGTTAAAAGCAGAGAATTCTGAAAAAAACCCAAGACTGTTCGGGAAATTTTATAACGAACTAACAAATGGGGCCTGACCTTATTAAAAAGACTTTTCAAAGCAAAAGAAATCATAAACAGAGTGAAAATAATCATAACCAGTTATCTCACAAAGGAATTCCAACTAGAATAGATAAAGAATTGTTAAAAATCAGACCTGGCAAATTCAAAGACTTGGTCCAAAAATAAGCATCTGAGATGAATACACACTTCTCAGATGAAGAAATACAAATGGCAAATTAATACATGAAAAAAATGTTCAACATCATTGGTCATTCAAGAGATGCAAATTAAAACAACTGAGATTGGATGTTGCAAAGATATCAAGCAATGACTATGGCTGATGGGGTTACGAAGGAGAAAGAAACCCTTGGTGGGTGTGTAGACTGGTCCACTCACTGTTAAATGTGTGGAGATTCCTGAGAACTCTGGGATCAGAGGTAACTTTGAACCAGGGTATCATCTCGAGTATCTTCCTGGAAGAATTAAAAGCATCATACCACAGAGATACATGTGCACCCCTCTTTGTAGCAGTGCAATTTGTAATAGCTAAATCTTGGAAATAACTCAAACGCTCATCCTTGGAGGATTGGATAGGAAAGGTGGTATGCAACCAAAGACTGCACTCATAAGTGAATTACATCAGACTCGCATCCATAAAAATTGTATTGTCTCACTGGCGTCGAAATGGAATCAGTAGACAGCATCCAAATTGTGCAATAGCTTTTGGAAATAGGGAATGTCCTATGTGATGAAAGAATGGAGAAAGGTAGGAAGGAAACAAAAAATAAACAAACAAAAAAAGAACAACAATGAATACAATCTAGTTAAGATAGTTATACAGCTAGTATGTTTTAGTTCATTGAAAGGAAAGATTTGTCCCAATATTATAGGGACAATAGTTTATGGCTATGTCCTGTCCTCTGAACAACTATTATAACAATATACATCATATTAATTATGATTACTTTCCCACTAGCCTGTCTTGAAAATCTGTTTTATTATAATTTTCATTTTCTCTTTAAAATAAAAAATAAAACTTAAGAAAGGAAGTCAAATACAAAAGGCACTGAGAAAATAATTACTTAATGTTCTAAACAAAGTAAACAATAGTTTTTGAAAGATATCAAGGTAGTGGGCCAGAGTTCATAAAACTTAATAGGTTATGTGAGGTTTCTGGGTTGATAGGAATATTCTCATTGGGATTGAAGTTATATATCTAGGTCCACATTTCATAAAGTTAGGGGGACTAAATAAATATAGTTTGGACAACTTTTTAATAAATATAGTTAAATTTAATATTTCTCTGATAAATAATAAATTGACATATATAGGTAAACCACTAGCCATTTGAATGAAATCTATTCCAATTCACTAAGATAGTTGTACTTTTAGTTAAAAGTGGGTGCCTGAATACCCTGACACTTGCATATGAACTTTTATTTAGTGTTGTATAGTTTAAAAACATGATCAGATTGATTTTGGAATCTTTCTGTAATCTTCCCTATCGTCGTTCCTTTGCTTATTTATGCAGCATGTAAACATCTAGATCTTTGTCCCAAGATGTTGGGTATTAAAAATAAGATGAAAATAAAATAAAATGCACCTGTAGGGAGAACATGTCATTTCCATTTCCATATCATTTTGTGGGGGTGTCTCAGCTCCTCTCCCTTCTCACTCTGTCCATCTCTTTGTTCCTTCCCACTTTAAGTAATATCTATCTCCCTAGTTTCTATTATTTACCTAGCATGTTGCTCTTCCTTTTTACTTTTGATTTCTCATATAAGAAGAATCATACGATATTTAACCTTATGTCTTATTCATCTCATTTAACAGTGTGTCTCACAGTCCATCCATCCTCCTATGAATAACTTGATTTTAACTTTATTTACGGCAGAGTAGTATTCCACTGCAAATGAATACCGTATTATCTCTGCCTATGTATCTGTGGATGGATAGGCATGCTGCTCCCAAGATTTAGCTGTCATGAACAGTGCAAATAATATAAACATAGCTACAGCAGATCTGCATATAAAACAATGAACAAGAAGGGGATTAAGCAATGGGTCAATGTGAAAGAGACAAAATCAAAGGGATGAACAAAGAATTGAGATGTGTTATGTATATGTACCAACTTCTAACAGGATGATAAATTTTATTTGCCACACACATGCAAATAAAATAAAATTAAATTATATCCTAGCACCTAAAAACCTGAGAATTTCCAGAGGTACTATCTGAATGGAAGTTGAAAAGCATGAATCTATAAAGCACATCAAATCTCTCCTGCTCCTTCCACTCTAGGGAGTAAAATTACATGTTCATTAACGTTCATGTGTCCTAGTTATTTTCATTGTTGTGTACAGTATAAACCAAGGCAAGGTGATGTTATCCACATAAGTAATGTATAAATGAACTCACAAATGGTCCTCAATTTAACAAATTTTCAGTTTTGCAACAGTACAAAATAAATGTGCCTTTGGCAAAATCTACATTTTGAATTTTTATTTAATTGGAAGCTTGCTGGCAAGCTATGGTATGGTACTTTTGCAATGCCTGTGTGCAGGCTCGTGGGGATGACTTAAGTATCTTTAAGGTAGACTGAGCAAGGCTCTGATGCTTGTTTTGTATATTAGGCATATGAAATGCTCTTTCATCTCAGGGAATTTTCAGTTTATGATGGCTTTATGAGGACTTAATTTCACTGTCAGCAGAGGAGCTTCTGCACATATATTTTACTCATGTATGTGTGTATATTTTATATACAGTGGTCTCTCTATATTACATATATTTTTTTCACTGTCATTTCTTATAGTACTATATTATTGAAGGAAAAAGGTATTATGGTTTGAGACTACACAATTTAATATAATAAAATATAGCCCATTAATAGGCAAAGTAATATGTTTCAAAATGTGGCTCCATTTCACTTTTATGCATAAAGATGTGATGTGAGTACATAAAATTATTGTTATTAATTTATTTTTGTTTTTATTTTGCTGATTAAAGAAAGCAGCATAATTAGGCTAACAATGATACTACCTCCAGTTTGGAATGGCTTGTGATAGGCTCCTGGAGTATATTATTATTACATTTGTGATATGATTTGTAATGAGAAAAATAAATAGCAAAAGCATATGATTATTTCTGTAATTTAACTTACATTTTCTAAAACCGGTAATAACTAGTGTAATTTAGATCTCATAAAAGAAACAGAGATACTCTGCTGAATCTAAAATCAAAGCCCATGAAAACCTTTTATACACAATGTAAACAGACATGTTCAATATAAGCATCTGCCAATCTCATCTGATAATTTTGCTCATGTTGTATTTTTTTGCCCATTTGGCATGTTTTTATGCAGCAATTTATATACAACACTGTATCAGCATATATGGGTGTATACAACCAGCTGTATCCTATTATATAATTTACAGGAAAAAAAAAGTTTGACAAAGAAAATTGCTTTCCAGTGAAATATGTAGGGGAAATTTTAAGACGGGAAACCTGTTGACCTGTTTTCTGGTGGAGGCCAGGAGGGCACGTCCTGGGCTGAGCCAGCGGCTGGGCTGTGGATTCCTCCTGGAAGACTGGCTCATCCGCCCCAACGCGCTCGTCGCCCATTGGTGTCCCTGAGAAGCCTGCACATGTTAAGTCAGTTCTCTGAAATGACAGGAAATGGCGATGTGCACTCACTCCCCCCAGAAAGAGTTGTTTCTGGATTTCTTTTTTTTTTTTTTTTTTTTTTTTTTTCCAATCTGAAAGTTGTGATTAGTAGTAAACAGAGCAAGTGGTGGTGCTGAGAAACAATGCTCAATCAGAGGCGCACACGGACGAGCAGCTGCCAGCCGTTAGCAGTTTCTGTGCACCGCTTTCCAAGCAATGGCCATAGCAAAAAATATCCAGGGAAATACAATTGTGCCCACTGGCTCACAGCCCTTTTGTCAGGGCTGTTTTTCCCATCTTTCATCTCTAGTTAATTTTTTATACTTTTATTTAGTGATCTTTGTCAGGTAATATATTTGGAAGGGTTTTGAATAAATCATAAGACAGAAATGGCCCTTATATATCTTAGGTTAAGGAAGTCATTTGCCTTAACTACTGCCAAAGCATTCATTTCTTTCTTCGCTTTACTCTTGTTTTGTCTAATTTTCTTTATTCTTTTATTTTTATTATTTTTAGGGAACAGTCTACAGGGTGTTCAGGGTCTCCCTACTATATTGGACTCACAAAGATTCTCGTGTTTACAGCCTCCCCAGAGCTGGGATTACAGGTGTGTGCCACCACCCTGGTCTCAGTTGCCTTCTCAGTGCACCTCAGGGGCAGAGCCGGCACAGCAGGCCCAGGGATCAAACCCCCAGCTCCTGTGCCTGCTTGCACGTGATTTAATCCACTGAGCTACTTGACCTGCCCTTAATTTTCTTTCCTCTTATTCAGGACTCAGCTTTCTCACTTTTATTTTGTGCACTGTGTCAGGATACCGAGGAGCATAGACTCTCATTCCACTCTCACTCTTGCCTCAGTCCCCATAGGCTGAGATTGGTGAATGGACTTGGAAAATGCTTCAGACTGATTCTGAGCTGTTGTTTTGAGCCACAGGCTTGGGGGAGACTGTACCAATCTCAGGGACTTTTCTCCTGACCTCAAAGTAGTGTTTTCTGGAGAATTTATGCAATGGATTCTCTCTGTAAAGTTGGCTTCCAGTCTGGTCAGACCACAAAGACACAGTGTTGATCATGGTGACAACCTGTTTCATGATTACAGGTTCAACACTGAATTAATATGCTGGTGTTCCCAAGACTGTCTCTTTGATGTGTGCCATTAGCATGTCTCCATCTCTAAGTATGTACAACTTGCAAAGAGCACGAGCTGCAGTACAATAATCTATATGGTTCAGCCTCAGAGCTGCCATCCAGTCCTGAATAAGCTTGTCTTACTTGAAGCAACCGCTATTCCACAGCACTAGCAATGGGGCAAGTAGCCAATTAACCTTTCAATTAACTGTCAACTGTATATGACAGTTATACGTGGCTCCTGGGGCAAGACACAGCTTCATCAGGTTTGTTAGGCAGGAACGCTTATGAGCACTTTCACTCATAGGTTTTCTAACAGCATTACTGCTGTTTCAGGACAGTGACATAACATCACTGGCTCTATTAACAGTACCTACGGAGCCGGGTGTGGTGGCACAGGCCTGTAATCCCAGCACTTGGGAGGCAGAGGCAGGAGGATTGTTGTGAGTTCGAGACCAGCCTGAGCTTAAAGTGAGCTTAAGGCCAGCCTGAACTGCATAGTGAGACCCTGTCTCAAAAAGACAAAAAAATAAAAAAAAATAAACAGTACCTACATTTTTTAAAATTAGAAACAGAATAGAAATTAATATTTTAGGCTCTATGCACTGTGCTTCAAGAAGTCCTTTCATTATTCTATGATCAAAATTTTGTAATCTAGACATTTTTTTCTCATTTTATGGATGAGAAAACTGAGGCACAGAAGGTCAAGCAACTTTAAGGGTATATCATGGACAGGCATATCTTGTGAGTCCTCTCTTGCCTCTATCATACCACATGAAACTGGACTGCATAGGAGACTGGTGTTGTTTAGTGAAAACATTAGTGAACTCCTATTTACAAGGATGCCTTTAGATTAGGCCCTGGTTTAGAAGGATCATCTTAGAAAGAAGGAATGTTTGACACTGCTGGAAGGCCAGGAAGTAATGAGCTTTACATAGAATTACTAGTAACCTTCATTCTATATCACATTGTGCTGCCGCCTAATATACCCATAGCATATGCCATCAGCCATATGTGGTGATTGCTGTGTAGTGAATTAAAATCCTGCTTCATCATGCCCCATAGAAAAATAACATCTGTTTTGATAAGCATTATCATAGAGCCCCTTTGTGCACCAGGTATTGCCCTAAGCATCTTGGCTTCATTCAACATATTGGCGTATAGAAACAGTGGCTGAGAGCTCACCAGTACCTGTGATAAATGATAATCTCTGAGAATTAAAGGAGAAAAGTCCACACAAAATGGATATGACAAATTTCTTGCCAAAATGTAAATAGAACAGTCAGGAATAGTTATAATTCTCAAACAAAGAACAATGGCAGGGATACAGGCTAGGGATGCTATAAAAATTCAGTAGGCAAAAATCACCATTATATCCTATTCTGAAAAATATTATGACCAGGCAAAGGAGAGCAGGGGTTTGTTCATTCCCACAGCTTGAACAAAGCCATTGGAAGCTTCTGTGTAGGTAACATTTAAAAGAGATGATGGGCAATGACTGACCTGCCTGAATTCTATCCACTTGGAACACTCACCATACAGATAATCAGCACACTAACAGAGTGTAGAAGCACTAAAAACAAAAATATAAACATCTCATTTCTTATTGTGTGTTTAATTAATGTGATCAAACAGTTGCTTTCATACATGGTTTTCCTTTAATAATATTCTGATTAGACTAAAGTTATTAGCTAGTGTGTTGAGCATCTGATTTCCCTCTTGGTAGCCATTGGGATGCAGGGTTGGTGTACTCGTGTTGTGGTAACTCCAAAAACATACAGCTATCAACTAATAGAGTTGGGCAACTTGTGGGGAAGTAGTAAATCGAAGATGAACATCTTCTAAGCTTGAGCAGGAAGGCCAGCCTCCGTGCTTGCAAAGGTGTGCTTCCTCCCATAGTAAGAGATTCCCAGATGTGCCTTTGCACATCTGGACAGCATCAACCATGGAGGCTGAAACACAACCTTTTCAGGTTGTCCCCACACAGGCACGACCTCACTGTGTCATGATGATGGGGCACATTAATTTCCTGAGAAGAAACCAAAGCTCAAGAGATAACAGAACTGCTTGCTCATAACTGACCTAGTAAATATATAACTGTATAATAAATGTACACTATTCATAAAATTCTATATTCCTTCCTTCTTATGGTTTGTGCCTACTTGTCCTCCCAAAGCCTTATGCAGTCATTGGGTAGCTTCTGGAGTTTGTGACTGATTCTTGATCCAATGCTGGGATTGCAGGTATGCGTGTTACACCCTATCCCTTGGGTGGGTCATCTGCATCACAGTGTAAGGAGGAGAAAGAGGCTTGCTAAAAGCCCCAGCTGTTGCTCCTCCCTTTGTTCTTGCTGTTTTTCCACTGCCACAGAAGGCTGCTCTCTGCCATGTGCCAGTCTGACTTGGAGCCAGCTGAGTATGGACTGAAACCTCCACTAACTGTAAGCTCAATAAACCTCTATTCTTTAATTTGGGCTATTGGGTATTTTGTTCCTACAACAAGAAAAGAGTAACTGAGACAGAATTTGGTACTTGAGAAGTGAGATTGTTGCTGTGGCTAAACCTGACCATGTGATTCATAAACCTTTGGGAATGGCTTATGGGAAGAGATACTAAGGTTTAAGAGATATCACCTACAGGAGAAGCGCTGCAATATCTTCATCTGTCCTCCATGGGTGATTCTGGTCAGAGCTCAGAAGACAAGAAAGCTGATAGAAATCCTGCTTGTAAAGCCCAGGCTGTCTTCTTGGAATGACTGTATTGGTTGTTGGAACCCTGATGATGTAAGTTATTGCTTAGCAAATCTATCTGTATTTTGCTCATGTCCAGAGATTTTCCCTGAGACTGAAATTAAGTATTGTGGACTGCTTAATCTGGCAGAATAAATTTCAATTCAGTTGAATGCTGAGGTAGTGGCATGGCTGTTGTTGGGGACTTTTACTTAGATTGATGTGGAGAATCAAGAGCAGAGAATCCAGCTGGATGATGTAAAATGTTGTGAGTTGGCCAGAAAGGCAGTGTCAGGAAAGTTGTGAATTGCAAAAGTAGAGCAGAAATCTCCACTGCTCAGGAGAAACCAGAGGATAGAAAAGAAGTCCCGAGAGAATCACAGGAGGTGGCATGTCTTGGCCCTTTGCAGCCTCAGAGCTGCAAGGGTGAGGGACTTTGCTTTGAGGAAAAAGCTGCAGAGTGCCATGTTCCAGAATGGAGGCAAGGGTCACACCAGGTTCCAGAATGGTGAAAACACAGAGATTTGTTCCTCAGAATCAGAGTCAGAGAAGCCAGCAATCCAGCCACTAGACCCCTACTACCAAGGGAGAAGAAAGCCTGGCTCCTGCTCCAGCTGGCAGCAAACCTTGGCAACATCCATGTGCCATTGGGTGTAGGCACTTTTAGCATGTAGGAGTTCTGATGTAAAGAAGGCTTCCACCTTGATTTTGGAAGGCTTTGGAGGCCAGGCAGTGTACCCCGAGAGGGCAGTGTGTGAAGCTGTGAGTGAGAAGCCTATTCAGTGGAAACTCCAGAAGTTCAAAAAAGCCAGGGACGTGGATCATCTAATGCAAGCTGCAAGGAGGGAGCAAAGCTGATCTGAGAGAGAAGCCATGGGAGCTACCACCAAGAGTGCCATAGGGGTGGAGCCATCTGGAGCTTACATTTTGCTGCAGATCACTTCAGATGTTCCACGTGAAACGACAGGACTTAATGTTTATCCTTCTGGATTTTAGATTTGGCTTTGCTCCCAATCCTGCTTTTGGACCTTTTGGAATGGTAATGTTTATCTTGTTCCATTGAATGTTGGAAGTGCTTAAGTTTTCATTTGTACAGGTACTCACAAGTAGTTTGCCTTCAAACTTAGAGGAAAATTGGGACCTGAACTTCTCAGCAATGTTGAATCTTTTAGGACTTTGTCAGCTCTTAGAGATGGACTCAAATACCTTTTGCACAGGGATGTGCATGCATCTTCAGGAGTCCAGGAGTGGAATGGTATGGTTTGTGTCTAGTTGTCCCCCAAAAGCCTCATGCGGTCATGGGAAAACTTCTAGAGGTTGTGATTGATTCTTGATCTAATGCTGGGATTGTAGGTGTGAGTCTTATACCCTGACACTGTACTGGGTAATCTGCATTACAATGTAAGGAGGAGAAAGAGGTTTGCTAGAAGCCCCAGCTGCTGGCACTCCCTTTGTTCTTATTGTTTTTCTACTGCCATCAATGGCTGCTCTGTGCCATGTGCCAGTCTGACTTGGAGTCAGCTGAGTATGGATTGAAACATCCACAAAGAGTGAGCTAAATAAACCTTTCCTTCCTTGACTTGGGGTGTTGGGTATTTTGTCCGAGCAGCAAGAGTATAACTGAGACAGCCCTTTAGTCTCCGGGGTGAGTTCCCTGAAAGCTACTTAATTACGCAGCCATCACTGTTGTGGAAGAGAGAGCGCATAGAAGGGTTTTTATTATGAGAATCCTAAAAATGACCATTGCAACCAAATGAACGAATCTAATGAATGGATGTCTTCACAGTCTTATCTTCTTGCAGTTATTATTCCTAGGAGCATCAAAACAAATCTCAAAGCCATGTCCCAGCCAGAGAACCCTGGCCACTGCTCCTTGCTGCCTCCTGCCCCTGTTCACAGGCAGATGCTTAGTAGACTGGTTGTCCACTGCCTGAGACAGGAAGTGCAGGCTGAACACTGCTTTCTACATCGACCAACTCCAATGATGCTTCCAGAGAAGAAGCACAAATTGGCAGAAAACTTGTGAAAAGAGGTTATAAATTGAGCCAAACTTGTGTTTCTTTAGTAAAGAGTGAGGAAGGATGTATTACTATCAGAATCCCAAAGCTTTTCCTTTAGTAGCAGACAATTTTTCAGATTTCAACTCAAATCCAAAGTCAGAGAACCACTCCAGCTTTTGTAACCATTACTATGACTCAGCAGCATTAGAAACGACTTCACATGGAGTTTGCCTGAGGCACAGTTGCAGAGTAAATGAAATTTGGAGTACAGAGCGTTTTTCCCTGAATTTCCCTATCCGTTCTTGGACTTCCTGCTTTTGTCCTTATTTTTATAGTTAGAAGACGTTATCAGTCATTTACACTTTAGTATAAATTCATGTGATTTGTGTGTTTCTTCATCTCAAATAGACTCATTATAAGAATTACGTTTACATGTCAATGAAAGGGCTTTTACATTCCCCAGGAAGGAAGAGCTCTTCAGAAGAAACATTAAGAAGTTTTCATGAATTCCCTGAAATGACATTATAAAAACATCCCCTGAGAGAAATAGGATGCATCATTGATGAATATCCTAACTGAAACTTCTCTTAAAGAAACAATGTGAAATGTGATATGAAAGCTTGGAAACGAAGCACAAGACAGAGGCTGGGGTGAGGCAAGTGTCTTCTTTAGCTATAATAAAACTTTAGGTTGTATAGAACATTATCAATGTTTTCTATGTTTGCCTCTTTCTTGATTAATAGATTTGAAGGAGCCCTTTTCTGCCCAAACTTAACAGATTTTTCTGTTACAAAAAGCACTGCCCTAGGATGGGGAGGTAGCTTGACAGTCTAAGTGCCTGCCTGGCAAATGCAAGGACCTGGGTAGGATCGTTGGTACCATGGCATGCAGCTACCGAGATGGGGGATGGTGGCTCAGGCCTGTAATCCCAGTGCAGGAGATGCTGCGACAGGAGGATCACTATGAGCCTGAGCTGTGTGGAGAGAACCTGTACCAAATTAATTAATTAATTAATTAAAAAACAAACATTGTCCTGTGTCATTTATTATTGTTGTTACCATCACAGTACATCTGGCCCACAAACCACAGTTTATATGTCTCAGCCACACAAACTCCTGTATTTGGTGATGCCACACTAAGTTTTATACTTGAGAGAATGTGTGAGGGTGAGACCCGAGTACACAGTTGGCTATTCAAACCCTAAAAGCTACTTACATTTCACAGCAGACTTTTCAACCAAACACAATACAGCCCCACAATAGATTTTATAATTGTTCAGAAATTTGTCAAATCACATTGGCCCCACAGATGTTGCGAGATATAAACGTAGGCAATATTTCTTCCTTTCTTCCTTTTTTATTTTTTACTATTTTTTATTTCATAACAATCATAGAAGAGTAGAATAGTTATTGTGTTGCATATTATCATCTTCAAAGGAGCTACTCAGGTGCGAGGTGTGAGCGTCACAACTTCTCCAACCCATGTGAGCACGAACCTTCCCTTTCAGTGAACTAAGAGATGCTTATAGTGTCATTAACCTGCATTTCTCTCCTTGTCGCTCTCCTCCTTTCACCTTTTTGGAATTCTACTTCCTTTTTCCATTTGAACAATTTCTTCCCATTTCACAGTATCTATTACACACGTTACTTTTATAATGATTATTTACTTTTGCCTTTTTGAGACTGGGTCTTCCTATACAGCTCAGGCTGGCCTTGAGCTCACTTTGGAGTCCAAGTTGGCCTCAACCTCTCCATGATCCTCTTGCCTCAGCCTTGAGAGTGCTGCGACTGCAGGCCTGGCCCACTGGGCCCAGTTTCTTTATATATTTTACACATTATTTACCTTTTCAATTTCTCACACCAGAGAGACAATATGATGTGTTCACATGTGAGCTTGATTTATTTCATTCATGAATAGGGTCTCATGTTGCCTCCATTTACCTCTAAAAGTGAAATTATCTTTCTTTATGGCTGACTAGTACTCCATGAGATTAAAAAAAACAACCATGTTTTATTCATTTTTTTGATTGATTTGCATTTGTAACAGCAAGACTTAGGTCTTAGAAATTGTGATGCTAAAACATAGGTGCTCATGTATCTGTGATATGGTGTTTTTAATCCTGCTGGGAACATACCCATAAAGTGCATGCAGATGGAGCTGGGTCCAATAAGACCTCTAATCCTAGCCTTTCAGGAATCTCCATACCTATTTCCTCTAGGTTCATGCCAACAGTAAAGACCTCAAGAGAAATGACAGCAGTGAAAACAGTGCCAGTCTAAGCATCCTAGCACATGCCTAAAATCCTGTCACTTTGGTAGACTGATGCAGAAAGATTGCAAATTTTATCACATCCTGAGCAATTTAGCAAGAAATTATCTCAAAATGAAACTATTAAAAATATACAAGACAAAGCAACGTACAGAAGGGCAGGAATGCAATTCGGTGGCACAGCACCCTTGTTTTTGATGTGCAGTACTAAAACCAAAACAAAAACCAGCCGCAAATCTACACAGCTAATCTCTGAAAAGGGCAAGTGTGTGGGGGATTTTCTACTGTAGGCATGGATGAAGTTGATCTCTTGATTGGACAATGTCTCAGGCACATCAGATGTGAGAAAAGCCCTCTAATAATATCCGGAGCATGATTCATTATCAATAGGAAAGGATGTAGATATTTCTCAATATTAAACAGCACCATGATGATGACTCCACCATCTAACTATCGTGGCAGCTGCTTTAGGCATGGTTCTGATTGCATTTTATTTTATTTTATTTTTTTATTTTTATTTTTTTTTGAGACAGGGTCTCACTATGCAGTTCAGGCTGGCCTTAAGCTCACTGTAGCTCAGGCTGGTCTCGAACTCACAACAATCCTCCTGCCTCCGCCTCCCGAGTGCTGGGATTACAGGCCTGGGCTACCACGCCCGGCTTCTGATTGCATTTTAAGTCCCACTCACGCTAAAGTTTACTTGGAAGAGTCCCCTAACCCTCTTTGCCTCTTCCAGCAGATATTCTGTCTCCCTCTTCCAGAACCCAGCAAGGTCTAGAGGTTTAGTCTCTCCAGTCAAAGGACATTTGGAATAAAATCTTTAAGCAGTTACAGAAAAGAAAGTGAATCCTTTTCCCATCCAGTCACAACACAAAGTAGCTGTGTGCATGCAGATCCAGTTCCCTTTCTTAGTCTCAGTTCAGATCCCACGACCATTTTTCTTTGATCTTCTGCGCGGTCTTGCTATCACTTTGAAGCCGTGTGGCACGCGCTCTGGGCATCAGCTTATTAAATACAGGTTATTGTTGAAAGAAAATTCCAACTGAGACTGAGCTGATTCATGTGTGGTCTCCCTTGTTTACTAAGAATACTTTTGACTGTGAAATATTGAAAGGAAGCTTGCTTTTCACTTTTGAAAAGAAATTTTAACTCTTTTATTTGGGGAAAAATAATGTTTGAAGTAGAATTTTACCAATCACTTTCCAAATTTGCTTAATCCCAGAGCTGTTATATTTGAAGATCTCTGAGCATCATTGACTTGGTTAAAGATATATGTCCTACTCTCCAACTAACTAACATTGGTACTTTTTTCTCCAGAAAACATGGTCTCTTAGCCTATTTGTTACTGGAAAGCATTTTGAGAACACTAATATTGCTTACTGGCACTTTCAAATCTTGTAAGCTTCTGTTTCATTTTTCATAAAAGTAGAATACTGAGAAGTTA
The DNA here is from genome assembly GCA_004027165.1 of Ctenomys sociabilis. NCBI lineage: Eukaryota > Metazoa > Chordata > Mammalia > Rodentia > Ctenomyidae > Ctenomys > Ctenomys sociabilis. Next base: position 15,701 of record PVKA01002475.1, on the reverse strand, counting down.
TATATACCTACAAACATCAGACCTTTAAAATATACACACAAACACACAACTGTGGCAGTGTGGATTATAGGTTTTAGAATGGAAGTTTTAATGACTTCATTCACTGTGTGGCCTTGAAAACTTTTTTTCATGTCTCTGAACCTCTGTTTCTGCACCTGAAATATACAGCTGGGAAATTCTGTTTTGTAAAACTAATTGGGGGATCAGAAATAATAGTGGCTACAGGAAGGGCCACAGAGATAGCACACAGTAGTCTGAGCACCTGTCTACACAAGAGCTAGAACCCAGGTTTGATCCCAGTTACTGCAAGATTGTGCATAGTGGTGCATGCCTCTAATCCCAGGGGTAGCAGGGCTCAAATACAAAGGTCACCATGAGTCCAAGCTGTGTAGTGAGACCATGTACCAAACACATAAATTTAAAAATAGATGGTGACTGCAGGAGAAGCTGACAATGCACAGGTCCTAATAAACCATGGTGCTGTTTATAGCGGTTGCTTGAGCAGTCATTAACCAGCGTTAGTAAACAAAACACTTTCTGAATTGCAGAGCAGTTTTGCTGCAAGAAACATACCTGTGCTTCTGGGCATTTGTCCCTGCAACTTCCGACTTGTGCTCCATTTCTTAGAGCCTGTCTCTCTGTCTTTTTCTGCTAAATGAGTGTGGTTTACATCTCTTACTGGTGCCTTGCAAGTGTCTCATTGCACGTATTTCAGCTACTGTTCACCTTTTTGTATCTCTTGGATGCTTCATGGATTCATTTTTAATATACAGAAATGTGATTTACAAATCAAATAGTTTAAGTATTTAGCAATAATCCAAATAGATGCTATGTTGAAGAAGAATTCAACTAGAGGCAAATAATTTTATCAGTGACACTAGAAGCTGATAGTGACTGGTCTTGCCAGATGGCCTTGGGGAGAAAGTGCTAGGAGCTTCTTAACCAAAATGAAAAGAGAAGAAAAATCCACTACAGAGAATGCACCATTACATAATTAACATTCTCTCACACCCCACAAATACATAGGTTAGTCATCCATATAATTATATGGAGATTGTAAATCATTTATTGTCACATCCTAACTCCACCTTGTTCATTGATAAAAAGCCCTTGGTTTTATCAGGTAATCCATAGCTCTTGCTGTATCATCCATCTATCCCATCATGGGATTAGTGCTTCACTGTGTGCCTTATGCTCTTGGGAGGAGTCTGGTGACAGCTGTGGGCTCTCAGAGCAGATATCAGCCCTGGATTCCATTCGCTATATGCTATCTGCCAGGTTTTGAACCTTCAACCATTTCTTGAGTTCATTTGCTTCCCTTTTCTCACTGTTTAATGAAGAAACCTAACCGGAGATGCCTCAAGTCCTATGCTTCTGTTGCGCACTGCAGACCTCCTCTTTCCTGAGATCTCAGAGGGTGCCCTGAGTCCTTGAGGGAGCACTCTGAGATCTAACCGTGGAGAACTACACTCTTACTTGTCTCATATCTCATCTTTTATGAACTATAATACCCTCCCACAGAAGGCGCCCTGCATTTTACCACAATAACCCTTGGTCATCCTTTGTGTTCTCCACAGGACTTTGCTCGCCATTGATCCGAGTGAAATCTTTACCCAGTGGTTAGTTTCATTCTTCACTTTTGCTTAATATTTTTAGGTTCTAGTTTGGATTCTGGCTCAAACCAGAATTTCCCCTTTAGTGTATTAGAAAAAAATTTTTTTACCATCTTGATTTTCCAAATGCTTTTATATGATAGTCTCATGCTGTCTTCCCAAGTGCCCCGGTAGGACTGATGTGCTCACACTACTGATGGCATACAGTGGCTGCCTTTCCAGCAGTGTCCCTCCCCTGGGGATCATGGTGGGTAGGATACACTGGGGGCACATCTTCTTGTAAGAGTTGGAACACAAATACTGAGCTGTCTTAGCAACATTCGAAGCAATCAGGGAGCCATTTCAGGGCCAACATTCTCTTTGGAAGGTGTCAGCCACACATCTGACTGCATCACTGTTCAGTTCCTCCAAGTCCCAGAAGTGCTTCTCTCATTATATACAAATGAAAAACTCAGCCACAAAATTTCTGACTGTGCAACTCAGTCTCAGAGTTTGTTTTGTAAAGGATCCAGCCTTTGACACCACCAGGATTTCAATAAAATCCAGCTTCCTTGAAAGGGTGTGTACCACCATGAGTCAGTGGGCTCTTCTCTCTCTTTCCATTACCATGCCTTTTTTCTTCAGGAATTTATCTCTTTTGGTCTGTATTCTTAAACAATGTTTCCTCACTGAGGGTTTTTCCTGGTCTAGTGTTTCTATGACATGCAACTAAAATATATGGTGAATGCTTAAGTTAAAAAAAAAAAAAATCAGTGCAGTGAAAAGAACAACATGGTCTTTAGTCCTCCTCAAAATCTGCCCCCCCTTAATTGGAATACATTTCGACAGTCATGCCTGCCTCTTTCTGAAGCATGGTGGAGGTTTTCCATGTCTTCACAGATGTGATGTGATGAAAGCTGTTGCTGAGTGCTATGTGTGGAAAGGCCAGCTCATGAAAACACAGTGGACTGTCCTTATCCAGGTAACGCATGGCATCTTGAACTGCAGGACTCCTGGTTACCCTCTCTAGTCAAAATAACCATGCAAGGGAATGTTCTAAACCAGTGCAGGGCACCTCAAAGGTCCAACCAAGCACACTCCTTGAAGGAGGAATTCAAGAATTGCTTTGGGAAGCGGTGAGAACAATGCAAGGTATATCTGAAGCAGGGGAGGTTATTTATCCAATAACAATGTGTCAACTTCTATAATGTATTTTTAAAAGAAATTAATACTTTCTTTCATTTTTGGTGCTAAGAATCAAACCTAGAACCTTGTGCTTACCAGGTAGGTGCTTGTGCCACTGAGCTATATCCATAATATTTTCTGACAAATTCTTATATATATATTTCTTTACATTCCTCATGGTGACTTGTCTCATAAGCCTCAGGAACTAGGCGTATATCTTCTTTTGGCCATTTCTATAAAAACTTTGATTTACCTCTCCATAGTGGCCCTTATTACCCCCCTTTTCATTGTACTTCTCATGAGTGCTACTCATTCTCATAAAACAATTCTTGTCTACTGGTATATCAAATCTAAACATCTATAGTCACAGACTAATAACAATAACCTGCCACAGTCACAGTTTGAGGGAATTAAATACTCATTTCATAAAGGAAGTATTGTTTCCCTAGCTTTGCAGATGAGAAGACTGATGGAAAGATCCCACAGCAGTGAACAAATCTGCGATCTAAACTCATTATTGAGAGACCAGGAGATATCTCAGTAGTTTAAGTGCCAGCCTGGAAAGCACAAGGTCTTGAGTTCAATTCCAGGTACCACAATAAATAAATAAATAAATAGACTACATTGCGTTCATTATAGATACAAAAATCTGTAACATTAATGTGTATAGTCAGTACCACAATACAAATTTACTAGAATGAGTAAAGAAAAGAGCAGAGAGTCTATGCTTAAGGAAGCAAATATAAAACTTTATCCTTCTTAAGGTTGTCAGCTAAAGTGTCTCCACACACACAAAAAAAAAGCTCATTGTGTTGAAGCCCTGATGGTCAGCTGGTGAGCTATTGAAATCACTGGCTCCTGGGCATTCAGACTTCATCAATAGGTTAATATGTTGTGATCACAATGTGACAATGTCACAGAGAGGTGGGGGAAGTGGGAAGTGGGGCCTCAGAGCATGAAGAGGAGTGTGGGATTACATCTGGGCCCGGGCCCGGGCCCGGGCCCGGGCCCCGTCTCCTCAGGTTCTGGCTTTCTCGCCTGCTTTGCTCTCTGGCCACCATGATGTGAGCAGTTCTTCTACCAGCACCTTCCAGCATGACTTGTTGCTCTTCCACAAGCCAAAAGGGAAAGGTAGCAGGTGGTCTTGGATCACAACCTGAAGTCATGGGCCGAAATAACCCATTCTACCTCTAGGATATTTTTCTCAGGGACTCTGTACATCAATGGTAAGCTAAAACAATATATAACTTTTAATGTGTGTCTCTTTGGAATTGAAAACAAGTACTTAGGGACTGTGTCTCACCCTTTATGCTGAAGCAGTAGAGCTTTGCTGTTGCTGCAGATCAGAAACATGTTGTACATTCATAGGAACACTGATGATTTCTGTCATACAATCTGGTGCTTATGCTCATAATGACTATTTGATATGCAGGTCATTCAAATATGAAGGAACTACTTAACAGAAGATGTACTTGAAAATACTGTTATCATATTTGTAATTAAAAATAGACCTAAGTTGGAGGGTGCATAATCTTTTACATCACTATAGATGATATTAGGGGGAGCATATGGACAGATAGATGGATAGATAGATATAGATTTTTTTAAAAAAATTTGATGCAACTACTTGCTAAATTACTAAGTTTTCTAGGCTGATATGAACACATGACCCACCTGTTTCACAATGCTGCTATTACAGGTGTCACCAACAGGGCTGTTTCCCTTTATTTCTGTTAATTTTTTTGTCTTTATCACACACAAAGAGAAGTTACCATATTTTGAGTTGATGTAAATGAATATTTACTAGAAAAAACACCATAAATTTTGAGCTACTAAAGGAGGCACTCAATTGAAATCACATTCTTGCATGAAACTTTCAAGTAAAATAGGATGTTTTTCAAAAGTATAACTCATTATTTCAAGAACCATCTTTTATCTGATCATGTACATCACTGCTCAGCTTGTATTGTCAGAAAAATAATCAGTCTGAGATAAAGCTTGTGGTCAATGAGAGCTCATATTTCAAATGTAAACCAAAGCTATAATCATTGACCTAGTTATAACGTTAATTTTACATTTTTCTTCTTTTGTAATTAATACAACCACGAGATTAGAGAAAATTACCTTTTCAGACTTTAATGATTAAGAATGTGAGAAATATTTTACTAACCAAAAACATTAAATTTAACTTGATATTAAGCTGATTAAAAAATATGTAAGTCTTAAAAGAATTCTCCTAAAAGAGTCAACAAGTTCCAAATAAATAATGTAACTATTTGCCTTTCTAGTATGCCCTAGTATTCATTAATGGAAGTTATAGAATCAAAGATATGAATTTTTTGGCTATCTAAAGCTGATTTAATAAAAAGTGAAAATCAGATAACAATAATTAATATATTTTATTTGATGGCTTTAAAGTCATTGGCACAATAGCTATTTTATCGGCATAATTTCCTATTATTCCTTTACAAAAAGATAGTGTGAGGTACTCATAACAATTTCAGAATCCAAATGAGTGCAGTATGTGAGAGACTTAGAGTATGTTCCATCTTTAATTACTGATTTTGATGAGCTGAGTTTTGATTCATTAGTAAAAATGTTTCTAAGACTTCTAAACAGTGTATTTGAAAATTTACCTTAGAAATCAGTAATCCATAATATTTCAACTTAAATTTCTGAAATGAGAAAATATGAGCAAGTGCAACAAAATCACACAGAGCAGGTGAAATTCAGCTGGATGTCATCATTAGCAGCACTGAATGAGTGAACAGCCAAAAGCAAGTCTGAAGATGTTCAGAGTGACAACTTCACATTATCAATTTTAAATAATTTACTTGTCCCCTCAAAGTATCCTAAGCTTTAAAATGCTTTGTCTTTCTTCACTTACAAATATTTTTCAAAAGCAAACTATTTCATTTGAAAAACAGTCATATACATGTCTCTCTCTCTCTCTCTCTCTCTCTCTATATATATATATATATATATATAGAGTGCTAACTTATTATTTAAGGGAAATGGGTATTTTGTATTAAAATTTTAAACAATTTCCATAAATCTGCAGAAAAAATAGTTCAATCAATTTCATGTAGTTATCGCTAAGGTTAGAAGCCACCTCCTGGTGACAGTAATCACATTTCTAAGGAATGTCCATAGCACAGGTTTCTATCATTCATATAGGTGAGGAGAGAACAACCTTATTAGATATTTATAATCATCTCAAAGGGTTTGACAAGGGCTTCAAATCAAATTTTAAACAGAATCCATTTTAAATGTTCCCTTTTAACACAACAGTATCCAGCTCGCTTCTCTCCTTGTCTTAATTAATTCTGACATTTTTTAAAAGCTAAAGATACCACTCATGTTCTCCTTCTCAACTTTCTCTCATGTCCCAGCTAGTCCTCTGGAGGTGAGATCTTTAGAGCATAATCCCGGACAAATCTTTTCACTACATTGATGCCTCTCCCATGAGGTAGACTCCAGGAATCCTCATTTGTTTCCTGCAGGACCTTGCTTGCTGACCGTGCCCAGTGGCGGATACCGACCCAGGACAGACTTGCCTCCACAGAGTACCAGCTAGACTTGAAGAAGTCGCTCAAGCCCTGCACCCCTGAGCTGAACGCAGCTGATTTGAGTCTACAGGATGGACTTACCACGGAACTTGAGCACAGAGAGCACAGAAATGCTCAGGTAAAGGTGTGGCACTGTGTACCTACATACCATAAAAGTGTCCGAATCATCCCGCAGCAGGTGTGTGTCTCTGCCTCTCTTAATAAGGGTGTGACTGTTCACCTTCAAGTCCACCAGCGAACTGGGTATTCATTAATAACAAAATACCCATCTTTGCATGCCTGATGCATGGCTGAATGATTGATTTCTTAAGAGTACTGCTTGAGGCATCTGTCCTTTGGAAGGACATGTCCTTCCTGATCAATTTTACCAGTCCTTCCACACTGAAGATTCATAGAACACACTATTTTTTGCCAGTGTAGTGCCCACATCTCTAAACATGTCTTAAAACCTCATTCCAGTGGAGTAACTTGCTGTTCTACCACCAGACAAGCTACTAAGGGAAAGCCAGTAACTAATTTTGGGGTTTCCAGACATGGTACCAATTTTGTGCTGTGAGCTCTGGAGTGTCTCCTACCTTTTAGTTTGCTGGGACCAACTCCACGAACACAAGAGAAAGGAAGGAAGACCCCATCAAGGGCACTACTTGAGTCAGGTCTGTGGTTATTTTCCTTCAGTTTACTATTAGAGTAAAAGGAGCTCTATTCACTTTTTGTAACAAAGCAAAAAATTCTTCAAACCTGTTGTTCTTGAGAACATTTAAAACTGATCTACTATGAACCTGATACTTTCTGTCCCAGGGAAGAGGGAGGGAATGAGAGGAAGATGCAGCTTTGCTTAGCGATCAAAGTTTTAGGCTTTGGCTTTTTTACTTGTCCCAATATAGTTCAGTGAACTTTTACATATTTAACGTTCTTGCTTATTCGAATATTCATTACCAGAAAATCATTTGAGAACACTTCTTTAGGTAAAAGCTTAATTATGAGACTATTGTTCTCACTATTATCAGGAGAGAAGTTGGCCAACAGATCATTTTCTAAGTACTCAGTTAATTTGACCTGCTGAACAGTGAATGGTCACAGATTTCCTAGTGCATAAGGAGCAGCAGAAGAGTTGTGTAGGAATTTTGTGTGTTTGTATGTTTGTGTGTGTGTGTGTATGCTTGCATGTGGTACTGAAGATTGAACCCCAAACCTTCCATTAGGCTACACATTCAGGTATATTTATTTGAATGACTGATTGATTGACTGAGACAGGAGATCCCTGAGTCACTCAGCTTCATAGACAAGTCTAGTACTCCTCTTATCTCTGCCTCCTAAACGGGGTGGAGATTACAGACATGCACCTGTTTGCCCAGCTATATTCTTTTCTTTTTTTTGGTCGGAACTGGGGATTGAACTCAGGTCCTTGCTCTTGCCAGGCAAGCACTTATTCTACTGAGCCATCTCCCCAGTCGCCCAGCTATAGTCTATAAAATATACTCATTAATATGTTCTGTGAGGTGCTTTGGGTAAAGTTCCAAAGGTGTGAGATACAACTTAATAGTTTCTTAATATAACTTAATTAATAGTTTCTTAATATATGCTAAAATCTATTACCTTAAACCTATAGAGATTAGTTTGATGGTTTACATTACCAGAGATAAGGCTGTAAGATTGGTAAAAAAATATTGTAAAAAATTGAAAAGAAGAAAAAATTAAAATGAAGAGATTAAAAAAAAACCCAAAACATTAACTGCACCTTTCAGCAGCCTAGTAGAAGTGAGTAGTACAATTACTCAAGCTATCCTCTGTATATATTTACATATTGCTATTTTCCTCCTTTTCTCCTTTTCCTCATTCCAGTTGTACTTTTCCTTTCATGCAATATAACATTGTTGAATGTCTATCATTTTGTTTGGTGAAATTCTGTGTTCTTTCTAATGTTTTCATGACCATTTCTGTATTCTCTTTACAAATAAAAAATATCCTTAAAAAATTCAGAGAAATTAACTAAAGTTTACAGCCAGCCAACCAATGGGTGTGTGAGTGAGGGAGGACTGCAGCAGGGAGGAGCCTGTCCCTGCCCTGCCCCCTGGCAGGTGACCCAGAGCCCATGTCACTCTGCTCCAGGGGTCAGGGAGAAGGTTGTGCTCCCTGGATGTGCACGAGACCTACACAGAGGTCTGACTCTGTGATACGCGCTTCCTTCATTAGCCGGTCTCTGGCAGCCATTCAAATGTAAGTTAACTATGTTAAGATAGGCTGTACAAAAACATCTCTGAGCAAGAATTCCCACACAATGGGAAAGTGGCAATTCTGCTTTAAGAATGCCTCCAGATCAGGTTTTATTTCTGACACCTCAGATAACAACGAAAAAAAATTTGTCTTCATACAAAATATTTCACATATTTTATTTACACTTTCCTTCTTCTATGCGGAGTTAGAGAAAAAAAAAAAGAAAAGGATACAGAAGGAATGTAAAACATACTAGTACTCAGTGATTCTGTTAAGCTATACTAATAGCAACAGTGACAATTCTTACTGCAGTTTCTACCCTTGCCACTTAACACTGCTACAGATGTGCAAATTTTCCATGAGCTGAGAACTATGCACAAGACTCCTCTTGTAATTATTATTTACAGCACTTTGGGAGGGGCTCTTTCTTGCCTTTTATTTTACTCATTGTTTATGCATTTTTGGTGAAAACAGTACAATGTATAGGGTCAGGTAATGTGCTCAAGAACACACAGATAAAAAATGATGACACTGGGATTTCTAATGTCAAAGCTCATGCTTCCACTGTTAGAGTCAGGGTTTTTAAAGCAAACATTTCTATATAGGACATGCAATTTATAGGATTATTTTATAATATGCAGCCAAAGAATCAAATGTAAAACTGCACAAGATCTGTTCACACACTAGAGACTCAAGGCATCCAGCTCAGGGCTTGGATTCCACAGTGCTGTCTTCCAGAAGTGCAGCTGAAAGCCTAGAGCCCACAGTGGGGTCCTCCACGAGTCCAGCCAGAGGCCTAGAGCCCATGGAATTGTCCTCCATGAGTCTAGTCAGAGGCCTAGAGCCCACCGCAAGGTTTCATCCAAGTCTGTATCAAGTATCTGCACTGAGAAGACCCAAAGATCAGTGGTGGAAACTGCAAAGTTTGAGCCAGAAGGATTAAGGATCTGTGTCAGCAGGGTGAGGGATCTGTGCTAGAGCCAAAACATGATGCTCAAAGTCAGACCAGGGCTCCCCCAAAGAGAACCTTAGCCATCCACAGTGACAGTGAGAATCAGAGCTGCTCTGATAATGAGATCAGTAGAGGTCATATCAGGAAAGCCATCACTGTGGTAGGTGGGTACATTAGACAGAAATATAGGCAGTCAGGGCCAGGCCCTCAAGGAGACAACATGGAAGAAGACAAGGTGACACTGCAACTTTGGAAGAAAAGACTCCCTCTCTGGGCCAGACCACAAGACAAAATGAGTAAACAAACACAGTCACATACTTCCTTAGGGATGGGCATCAGGGATGGATATTCTAAATAGGTATCAATCTGCTTGAAAGAGACCTAAAGAGTCACTAACCCAACCCTCAACAGGAAGAGACCCTTTCCTATCTTCATGCCTCACGGGAATGGCTTCCCCATTTGATACTTGATTTAATCAATTTTCCTGGAGCAATAGTGCTTGCAATATCATTGATTGACCATAGTATTGTCTTACCTCATGCCCACCTAAGTGAGTTCCAATGTCTTCTCACCTTAGACCCACCTAACCACATGGTTTTCCTCTATAAAAGTCCCTGGAAGAGACAGCTTCCTGGGGACCACTGGCTCACCCCCTCTTGTGCCTCTCTAAGACAGGAACTTTCTTTCTCCCAATAAATATATTCTGTTCTTATCCTCCATTTGCTCCTAAAATTCATTCTTCTTTTTGAAAGAACATGGACTGATCCCACGTACCTTTCAAGTTGGAAGTTTCATTTTCCCTATGTCAGCACAACAAGCTCCTCAAGGAGAATCGATAGCACATTTCTTCCCCTCCAGTTCTCTATTATGTCACTGGCAACAGTGTTCAGGTAGGCCTTCCAAACCCAGCACCATACTGATTCAGTTCAGCAGGGTGTCCTATGCTGACGATTATTTAATCCACTATAGCCATCATGGTTCAAAAACTTGTGAAATGCTTTTCAGTAAGTATAGTCATATGGCATGCATATGTTTTATGAGTTACCTTTGAAATTATTTCACAGGCTTTATTACCATACAGTGAGCATAAACCTGGCCATTGGTTTTTCTCATTTTCTCATTGCAAATGTCAAACATATGCCCCATTGACTATTAATGAAAGCACCTAACAAAAACTGATGATCTTATAATGATGGCCTCAGAGAGATTTTCATTTGTTTACTTCCCCCCCCCGTAGTAGGAAAGATGCATTAGAAAGTAAATTTCCTACTTAAGATTTTGTTATGTCCCTCCTATGTTGTAAAATATGAAATTCAATATGGGTATATTGAATAAATAATGTAATTCAGATCACAAAATATTGAAGACTTACCTGTACCTAGGTGCATGACATTACAATCAATTTGATGTCATCCTACATTCACTTAAAGTGTTTATTGTTGAAGCAGGTGAGATAGCTGAGCAGACTAAAGCACCTACTTAGAAAGCTTAGGCAAGCACAGGGTACACACCTGTAATCCCAGCACTGGGGAGGCCGAAAACAGGAAGATCACTATGAGTCTGAATTACATAGTGAGACCTTGCAACAATCAAATACATTAAAAAAATTCTTGAACTCTTTAACAAGATACTCTAAATACCACCATATGCCAGCCTTATCAATAAACAGAATCTGTTATATTGATTTTAAGCAATAGACAAGTAAAAAAGAATTGAAGCAATACATCATGGCGAGGAAAAGTATTGGACTGTACTCTTGGACACAAAACTCAAATTCTGTCTGTGTCGCACTGTGTGACTCCAGGTAAATCACTTCTATTTATCAAATGGGAAGTAATTCAGATTATATCTAGGAGATTCTACGAAGAAGTCATAAGACAAAATTTGTTTAAAACTTTTGAAACATAACTTTCCTGCAATAGTCTGAAATGCTTCAAAATGGCAGGATATGGTAGTTCAAACAATTGCAAGCCTTACTACATAATCACGCCTAACAACAAGATAAGAGGGAGAAAGGGAAGGAAAGATTTTGTAGGTTCCTTGCCAACCTGGAAGTCAAATGAGAGAACTTGTGAGGACAGGGCCTCCTGGGTGCTACCTCAATACGGAGGCCCGGAGTGGAGACCGGAAGGCAAGGCCAGCAGAGCAGCTCAGAGAAAAAGTGGAGTGTGGGGCATTAGGACTCAGAACAACGTGGGGGGTCAACTTCAGAAGCGGCTTAGTGCAATGATGAGATAGTGAAAAGAGCTAAATTCAGACCCCCAAAGCCAGAGATTTTCATTTCAAAGAGAGGGACAGAGGGGCAGGCAGGCTCATATTTCACAAAAGCCTCCACAGAGCTTCACAATCTTTGGGAATTCCCCAGGGTGTAAAGGTTCAATCAAAATAAATTGGCTTCAAGTACTCAACGTCAAGTGAACGTCTCCACATTAGTTAGGTAGTCCAGTTTGCTGCCTTCTTAACAGTTTTGGGCTGGGCAGAGTCAAGGAATCTGAAACAAAACTAAATGGTTATTAAGGAGATAGAAAAGCTTATGCATAAATACTCCAGGCAACTCTTATAATGAGATTATAGACTGAGTTTAAAAGAGTCTTCCTCTTTTTTCTTAAGACAAGGTTACTAGGTGATTAGCACATACAGGAAGAGAATAAAAATGAAGGAATTTATTATCTTTTGTGCTTCATTTCTAGGATTCTTAAATTTTATGAGATGCTAGGCTTATGTGACTTGTGAAGAAAAATAAAAAAATTAAGTGTAAGCTGTGTAATTATCCAGGGGATTTGGATGAATATAAAAGCCAATGCGGATAATGTCTTCCAATATCATTAGCCATTTCTTTTTATTTATGCTTCCTAAAAAGTTTTATCACAACAGCAGAGAGAAACACAAATATATTTAAAACACAAATAATGAAGAAAATATTATATTTCTTCCAATGAAGAAATACACATCATAGATTGTGTTATCCTGCAACCATACCCATCTTAGGTATCATATACATGACAATGTATACTTTGAATATCATGAATAAATGCTTTGAGTTCCAAGTATTCCAGTAGAGAAAAGACATCACATGTGGATTATTCTTAGAGGTATGCAAGTAAAAAAAAAATAAATAATTTCATAAGTTCTAAAACAGTTTTTAGGGGCTGGGGATTTGGCTCAGCGGTAGAAAGCTTGCTTAGCAAGGTTGGAGCCCTGGGTTCAGTCCTGGCACCAAAAACAGCAAAACAAAACAGCAAAAAATAAACAAACAAAAAAAGCTTTTAAACATTTTAATATGCCTTAAGTCTGGACCGCTTAGAACTATTCCTTAGATTCTGTGAGCCCTAGAAATAAAACCAAACACTCATATACAGAGTGCAATGTTCCAGTTACTGTTTATTACGCTTTTCATACATTAAACATTTTCATCCTCAAGCAATTCTATGGGATAAGAAAACGCATGCATACCTTACAGTTGAAGAAAATAAGCCACGGACATGGCTGCATGAACTCCCAGAGAGCACTTGGCTCCTGAGCAGAGGGGTAAAGCCTTAAATAGACAGAGCTTAACTGCACAGTATGTGCACAAAACCACAGACCTCTGCATGTTATTTAGCTAAGCAGAAAATAAGGTAGATGGTCTGTTGATCAGAAAATAAAATTCCCCAAACTGTGTGTGCTACTCCTGCATTCGAGTAGAATGTTGAGTTTTCTCACCTACAAATATTTTTTCATTGTTGAAACGTTTCACCAATCAGTATTTCTACCAAGTAATAGTCACTTCAGTTGACTCTGCTATTCTTCTGATGCAACGTATGATTTACCTATAAATAAGGGAAAGCACCAAGCATCTAGAGCACAGAACTGAAGAAAGAAGGCACCTAAAGAAACGAGCATCAATTCCAGTGGAGTAACAGCGATTCATGCAACTGAGACGACAACCGAACGGGTAAGAAACAGCGGAGGTGGGCTGAGGTCTGCTGTCCTCGGATGCCACTAACCTTTTATACTTCTAGTTCCTTCCTCGGTACCATGTCAGTATTAATAATAATAATCATGCGCCTTGTGGTTGGCTGTAAAAGGCTGCTTAGTGAATTTTAATTGTTATCAGTAGAAATTAAGTAAGCAATTTTAAAAATTACACGTGGCTTTTTAAAAAGGAGATACAGAGAGTAAAATCATGCACCTAAGAAGTTGCAAACCACTACAGGAATTGTCATGCCTTCCCCATCAGAAACATAGATATATTTGCTATGCTTCGTACCCAGGGAAGGGCACAAACCATTATTTCTTTTGTTAATTCCTTTACCATTTTTATCTGAATTTTCACTGTGAAGGGGCAACATGAGCATATGTGAGATATTATAATTCCTTAATGGATATATCAACTAATCCATCTAATCTGGTTGCTATTTAAGGAAATATATCAGAACCTACTTGGAAGGTATCAGGTGTCTGAATACAGTTCCACAGCTTAAGTTTTTATTTCATAACCATCAAGGTATGCACATAAGTTAGCATATAAAATTACTGTCATTTATTTCTTATTTTATGAACAAATTAGGTTGTAATTTTAGATATTTTTCTCAATTTATAATAAATGTATAGTCCACATTCACTTTTTTTGTTTTTGTGTACAGTTCAGCCAAAATGTAATCCACGCATACATATTGACTGCAGTTCTAGAATGCTAAGGTGGGCTGTATTTTACTTTTAAAGAAATAGAAGGAGTCTTATGTCAGGTGTAGAGTGATACATCATATGCAAAAACATTTTAGTAGTTTTTTTGTTTATATATCAAGATGAATATTTTAAATAGCACTTTATAGTGTTTGAAGTCATGTAAATTTTGAATTCTTTAAGTGAACTTCTTTAAAATGAATTAAAATTAAAGGGTAAAATCTGTGAGTAATAGACAGTAGGAAAATATTGAAAAACACTGAAAAAATACTAAGGCCTTGCCACTTTAAGTAAATATACCATGTTCACAATTTTCTTAAAAAAATGTTTTTGGGTCACCTACTTTTCTACTATTTGTCTGAGGAATTTAATAAAAAACACAAGTGCTAACTTAACAAAATATTTCAGTTTCCTTTTCTCTAGGAGGGAGACCAATGTGACTTAGGTGTCTGACTTTGTAGGTAGGTACTTTTTGCATGTGTTCTTCCATGCAGCTGTTTAGAGACACAGACACCATCTAATTGTATATTTTTTTCTCCTGGGGTTTGAACTCAGGCCCTTGAGCTTGCCAGGAAAGTGCTTATTCTATTGAGTCATCTCCCTGACCCCAGATACCACCTAAGAGCCAAATTTTTTAAAATTGAAAGTTACATAGGCTTTTCTGCTTCCCCCTTAAATTTTCAAGAAACCAAGGCAAAGCTGAGAAAGAAGGAAAGTAGAACAACCAGAGCTCTATCTTCGGGGATTGAAACAGTGGACCTCATTTTCAAAGCTGCTCTTGCCATGGTGTTTCCATAACAGAGACAGTCTACCCTGCAGCTCGGTTACTCCAGCCTGTGGAACTCCACCTTGCACCAACATTTCTGCAGTTCTAATTAAAAGCTACATTTTGTTAAGCAAATTAGAAGTTCCAATAAAGTGGAGGGAGCATGTGAAATGAATAATTAACACTGTATAGACTTCGGCATCCTAATTAAGATTAAATGCCACATATATTCAAACTAGATTAGCACAGTCATTGAAAGCAGCGAAGTGCTCAGTGGGAGAGCATGACTTTGCTAAATAATGTTCTATGAGAATATTCTAAAGCATTAAGCATAAGGTTGTCATATATAAATGATTAAAGTTTTATACAAAAGAAGCTGTAATTCCAGTAAATGAAATAATCTCATTTTCCTGCTGTTTTCACCTTTAGAAACATATTGTAAATGGAAGGAACTCTATGTGATACCTTACTAAACTGAGTATGAAGCCCCTTGTTTTAAATTAATGTACCCCTGTTCTCTGATTTCTCTTCAGATCATATAAATCTTGTGTCTCTCATACAAATTTGCATTAGGGGACTTTTCCAGGTGTTTAACACTTGAAATATTAATTTTATTACACATCTTAATTATTGCCTCTCCCTTTCTTGAAAACAAGTTATTTATTTTATACTACTTGATGCAAACACTTACTTAACTATCTTTGAACACTTGTGTGTCAACTTATTTACTAAAAAGTCTTAGTTGGCAATAAATATTT
>PVKA01002474.1:89267-124478 GCA_004027165.1 Ctenomys sociabilis | reverse complement strand
ATCAAAATGTTTTCATTATGGAAATATATTTACCACTTACTCTAATGTTATTCACTATACTTTTTTTCTATCACATTCATATTCTAGTTGGTGAAAAATTTGCTGTTTTAGAGCTCTAGATCTTTCACCTATGCAGCTAAAATTAACAGTTATAATTGAAACTATAAATCAATAAATATATTTTATAGCACATGAATTATAAGCATATGATGAGGAATAGCACTTTGTTGCAAGAAAATAAGTTTATTTTTGCTTAGTTGTGATTGAGTAATAGCCCCAATTTGACTTCTATTAAGTCATTAATATGTTAAATGTTGTAATTCACAGATTCAGAGTTTTTGATAGGATGTGGATAAGGCGATTATACAGTTTTACAAATCAACATTATTAGTTACACAATGATGAACATATATGTTATTTTTGAGATTAATAATCATAAAATTATACATTGATTTTACTGTTCATATAAAATATTGAAATCAATGTCAATAACACCTCACCAGACCCAGCATCCATGGGTATTTGGAGATAAAACACTTGCTGTGTTAAAATCTCACAATAATGTGAAGGAAATAATTTATATTGGTTTAATTTAATGTGAAAATTCATGTATGTAATAAGGGCAGTTGTGTACTTTTCATCTGAGAATACTTCCACTTGTTTTATCAAATGTTGCTAATAAGGTACATATGCAAGTTTTAAAATGTACAAATTGTACAATTCAATGCATATTTTCCATAAGAATTAGCTAAGACAGTAAATGTATCACAATAAAATAGCAAATTGATTTTGTATATTGTGCTACTTTATCTAATGCATGCTTCCATCACTTCCTACTTATAGTAGCTTAATAAGTTTATTGCTTATGCCCATAATACATTAGGAACTGTACACTTATACTAGTACTTTTCTGTAGTCATAGAGTGTTGTGAATTTGTCCATTTCTAGTTTCCATTATTATCAGAAGCTAGAATGCAATAAATAAAAGAACATTGATTGCAAAACCCATTTTTCTTGAAGAGTGCTTATTGACATGCACTTGTCCTTTGATTGAGAACTATGTGTCCCCAGTATATGCATGAAAATGTACTTTGGAAATGCACAGCACCATTTGATGCACTCTTTTATGAAGCTCTAATTATGAGAATGAGTGTGAATATTGGTGAGTGGTAAGATGTCCATGACAGAGAAAATGCTGCTAAACTTATGAAGTTAACTACTTGAAATGGTTTGCTTCAAGAGCTGCAATCAGAATCATGTTCCACATAGATAATTTAAAAATCTTGAGTAGGGTTGTATGCATACATGTAAGTTTTTATTTTGCATATAACCAATACTGCTCATCTTTTACATCAGTACAAATCATGTGTAAATCAGGAGGCTTGGTGCACACCTGTGAACACAGCGTTCAGAGGGCTGAGGCAGGAAGACTGCCAGGAACCTGACGGCAGTCTGGGCTACATACCTGATTCAACATCAGTAAGAATGATACAGTAGCATCATGTCTCAAATAAATAGATAAATGATTAAATGAATAACACATAAACATATTTAGTAAAAAAGAAACTGTTGTTTCAAAAGCTATTTTTCAGCACTCCCTAGAATTTTCATGCTGTTGTGGGATGCTAAATTGGGTCATTTAATACTTAAGTTGCATCAGGCTCCTCACAGGTCTTCAACATCACAAGCCTGACATGTTGAGACACTACAAGCTTTGATCAAAATTTTCTACAGCACTCTTTAATTTTCTGATTCATCCCTGAGAATATCCAATAAGGCAGAGTTCTTTACCATACGAAAATATTCCACCAGAATTGTAGCTGGAACATTTGTATTACTGAAATTCATCCAGAGACACAGGAAAAGTCAGTCCTCAAAACCAGTGAGATTTGATATAAAAATAGGAGCTGTGAAAACTTTCCCTATACTAAGGACAAGATAAGTTATGTGACTTGGGATGTAAAACATGTTCAAACACAGACATCCCTGCAATCTGTTTTGGAAAATTTAATTTTAACTTTTACATTTTATTTAAAACCTTTGTATTATTTATTTAGATACATAAAACTAGCTGTTTTTCTACATAAATTATTGCTTATATAATATTTAGCATATTTTCAGAAAGGTGTTTTTCTTGTTTCAAACATTAAGTTGCTTAAACAGTATTTCTAACATTTTACCCAGTTTGAAACTGTCAGTCCATTGAATGTTAAAATCAGAGACAAGTGTCTTTGAGTGAAAGAAATAAATGATGATTACTCTTTTTGGTTTTAATCAGCAATGTGAATGGCACTATTAAAAATGCAGCTTTTTGTTCCATAAAGAAGTTATCACTGGATACCTTGCAGGTAGTAATGGTGGAAAAAAGCAATTAAAGATTTCTAAAAATACCTTCCAGATTATTTCACTAATTCATTTCAATACAGTAAGAAATATAGTTAGCATTGGTTTTCAATCTCATTTTAGGCATTTTAAAATAAAGACTATAGTTTTAAAAATGTCAAGAAGTATATGCTCTCTCCGTGAATTACAAGTCAATTGTTCTCAAGTTCTTTCAGCAAAAGGAGTAATTGTCCATGCCAATTTAGTATCCAGTGAAGAGTTCGTTTAAAGTATATTATATGTAGATGTGAAAAGGTTAAAGTTTAGTAATTCTATGGAGAGTGGAAGAGGAAAGACTGGTTTATCTTCTCGATTGAGATGACTTTCCTTCAATAAATTCGAATTACATCGAGCTGGTCTCCTTGGAGAGGTTGCCATGGCCTATGTGCAGCTACAGATGCAGATCTGTTATCCACAGGACCTAATTGCCATAATATTACCAGCACAGGACTAGTGTGGCGCGTATCCATTTCCATTCAAAACTTGTATTTCATTTGCTCAACAGTCAGTACTGTTTTTATTTTAATATAATGTGGTTATTAATATGTCTGCAGATGACTTCTTAGCTGCCCTTCCAAATGATTCTTTCCTTAGGCCGGTGTCTTCAGAGTTAAATAATATCCACAATAAATAGGAAAATATGTGCTACAGTTTTAATAAAATCACCAAGTTACTCTCAAAAGATGCACTGTATTTGGATTGCAGTCATCATTGTGTGAGAATTCTTGTTGTGTCACAATATCTCTAAAGCTTTACATGAATGTTGGATACTTTGGGTCAATGCTATTGGAGCCGTTCATTTGCATTTGCAAGTATAAAAGTTTATAGATATTGGAAACCTGTAATTTCTTTTTGTGAGAAGCTGCTTCTAAACCTTATTTAATAGACATTAAATTTCATTACTTTCTTTTTTTCTTAGCACAGGATATAATGTAAGAGGTTTGATTTCACTGGTAGAGACCCCAGCTCAATTTATAAGGCTTGATTCATCATTGTAAAACAACTCATATCACTAAAATTTCAAATATGTTCATAAGAAAATCATGCACCTGGAGGTACATGATAAAAACAAACAAAAAATAAATCATAATCCTGGGGTAGTTTAAGCCACCTTCTGCAGCCTAAAATTATGTCACTTCTGTTGATGCACAAGGAACATATTTTTCCATTTGTTTATACTTAACATTAGGAGATCAGATGCTCTTTTAGAGAGAAGCAAAAGAAGGAAGACAAAATGAGGAGTCTTAAATAACAATCTCACCAAAAGTTCCCTTAGAGTAATGTGAAGGACCTAAAGTAAATCAGTTTGATTTTGTCATTACAGAACAAGTGTAGAGAATTAAGGAAAAATAGGCTGATTAGGTCAGAATTGATGGCTGTGTTTGTAAAGTACATTTTTGTCACTTTGGAGAATCAGTAACTGGGGCTGAGTCCTGCTCTTAACTATGCTACAAGAGCCATGGAACAAACAGAAATTTTTTTAAAACCTTAAGGAGGAAATTTCTAGGTATTTCTCATTATAAAATTTTAAACTTTCTCCTTTTAAGCCTAGCAAGACTATTCAAGTATAGTTTTCATTGACATCTATAGCTTTCATTATATGTGTAAAATATTTGATGTATTTTAAAATTTATTTTACTATAAGTAGAAGGAAAGAAAATCTAGAATTGAAAAGCCAGATGGAGAATTATTTTAAACAGAGAAAGTCGCTAGGGCAGATTCTTATTTGAATGCAGCAGGGAATGACAGCAGGATGTGGATTATACATCAAAGGGCAGGATGAGTAGCAGAGAGAAAACAGCTCTGCCGGTGTGTCTGGTGATACCTGGAGAGACAGAGGAGACCCACGTCCAAATTAGCATCCGCAGGAGCTTCGTCTTTCTGGGTCAGCCCGCGGTAATGTTGGCTAGGACAGAGTACTCTGTTCTTTCCGTGGTGGAGTCACACCTATAAGTAAGATATCAAACAGACAGGCTAGCGCTGGAGCAAGTGAGCCAAGAGGATGTGCTCGGTCAATCTCATTTCCATGTATGTTTCTTATCTCGGGTAATAAATAATTCATGGATTTTTCATTTTCTTCAACGTCTACGTAATATAGCAAACATTATTTTATGTTCAAAGTATACTAATATCTCACCATTTCTTATTAGGTGCATAGATACTACCACCTTGTACAATCTGGTAAAATCAATGATGGTCTTTAGTTTCCTTCATAGAGTTCAAAATAAATTAAAAGAGATGAGTTATTTTAATCATGTAAATTAACAAAAATGTGAACATGTACATTAATTCATTTCATGTCTACTACTAGCTTCTCTTCATTCATTAAGATTTTTTGTTCTATTTTCTATTTCTACTTTGTTAGGGATAATCTTTTTTGGCTCTGGGCAACTACTTTGAATATAATGATAAACTATATATTAACACTTACTATTTTGTCGTGAAAATTTTAAAAAGTTTTTAAATTTCTATTCATTTGTATGATACGGGCTGCTGCTATGTAGTGATCACAGGCATACACCACTATACTTGGTTTTGACGTCCAGCATGGTGCCCCTGGCGTTCCAGGGCTGGAGTGACATGCAGTACTGGGAATCTAACCCGGTCCTTGTGCTTGTCACTGAGCTATCTTTCCAGCATTTTGTCATGAAATTTTGTTTTATCTCTTCATATAAAAATACCCAGGACAAGTAATAGAAGGTGTTAGAAAGATGGGAAATGCCATGGATAACTCTCCTGAAGGTTGGGCCTGAGCACATTATCCTGGGCAGCTCACTTGAGCAGTGGAGAAGCGGACTTGGAGGGTGAGAATGTGCATATGACAGGCTGTTCCTCAGACACTGAAGGCCTAGCAGCACGAGCAGCACCACTGGATCTGACACCTCTACTCTGCATCCAGCCGTAAGTGTCTGAGGCTTTTCTATCTCTCCAAAACCACTCCTGCCTCTGGCAGTGGGGTCCTTTAAAAAGTTTTTTAATGAAACATTCACAGGATTACTTCTCACTGCTCGCTGTTTGGCCTCCTCAACCTTCGTAGTCTTAAAATGAGGACCTAGAGCAGAAGAGCGGTGGCTTCAGTGCCTCCTTCTGATGTAATACCAAAGTATAAAGATTAAATTGTAACAGTAAGTGCCCACTGATTTTTTAGAAAAATGCATCTACATTTTTGGAGGATATAGTTAAATGCCCGAGGTATATAATTTACAGCAAAATCCATTCAGCTCAACACTTTGGAGTTTAAGAGCGTGGTGCCAGTGCTAACTCTGCTCTGGTGGAGCGCGGAGGAGGTCACAGACTGAGGGTCAGCAGGCCAGGTCTGACGTCTCCTCCAGGCTGGATTAAGGAGCCAATCCTGAACATGAAGCAAGTCTGTAGGTTTTGATGACTCCCTTGCAAGGAAAAGCAATTTTAGCCTGCATCAGAAAGAGGCATGAGTAGGGTTTATTAGGCATATGTGGGAGGATAAACTCAGGGAGGGCATGGAGGTGCTCAGAGAAGGAAGATGATGAAACCTGGGATGGGGCATAGGTGGAGGTAGTTTTGGGATGTGCGAGCTAGACTGCTGGCCAGGTTGCCACGGAGGCTTGCTATATGGCAAAAGTCGGTACAGGCTACCGCTAATGTTGCTGCTTCCTTGGGCGTCCCAAGAGGTGATTTATAGGCATAAAGGACAAGATTACACAGGTGAAGCATGGGTACAATTTACAGGTGAGAAGCACTTTCAGGGTTTCTTCTACTTCTGAGTTTCCAAGACAAGAAAATCTTGTTTTGAAACTGTAGTTCTTAATTTTAAAATCTCAATTTTCTTGTCTCTTTTGTTCTCACTGTTCATTGCTTGCATTCCACCTTAGAGTAGCAATGCTATTCTTTTTATAACCATCTTCTCAAGAGAAGTAACTTGGGGTACGACGTTAGCAACCTGGATGCCTACAAGGGAGTGTCGTAGTGTTATGTTCCTGGGAGACAGAGATTGGACTACTGAGCACCAAAAATAATGACTACAAAGAAATATGTTTTCAAGAAAAATTAGCTAAAAATTGTTAACAATGAATAAGCTACTTGAAATGATTACAATTTGACTGATGAATTAAAAATTCATGTAATTAGGGTCACATATAATTTATCTTATTTTCAATTTATAAGTACTTAATGTGAAATAATTTAGTTATCATTTATCATATTAATTCATTTTACTGGTTGTTGCTAAATGAAAGCACGAACGAAAATAATAGCATTCACTGTTAAATAACTTGGAAAAGAGATATTTTCTTTTTAACAGGTAATATGTGAATCGTTGAAAGATGAAAAGATTTGTTTAAAGATTTGGAGCATATATTAGATTAAATAAGATTGATTAAAAAAGATATAAATAGAAAAGATTCATAGGCCTATAAAATATTACAATGTACAGCAATTTTAAGTTTATTTTTTCCTCTGAAGATGCTATAATTTTATTTTATGCAATAAACTGACAACAGAGAGAGAAGTAAATAAAACTAACAACAGCCATAACTGAGAAGGCACATAAAAGTAGGAGAGCCAAAGAAAAGCAAAATGACAGAAAGTAAACAAAGCTGAACAAAAGTGGAGGTGCCTGGGTTGTTGAAGGGAAGGTAGGGCCACGGGACGTGGTAGCTTTACAGGGGGGGGGTGGCCAGAGATCAGTAGTTCATCTTCTTTTTTTTTTTTTTCAATACCAGGAATCAAACTCAGGACCCTGAGCTTGCGAGGAAAACACTTATTTTACTGAGCTATCATCCCAGGCCCCAATTTTTATTTATTTATTGTGGTACCTGGGATTGAACTCAAGACCTTATATTCTAGTCAGGTGCTTAAGCAAGCTGAATTACCACTCCAGCCTTATTTTTTTGGCTGGCTCAGGATACCTTAAGAGCAGGTTTGGTAAGGCATGAGGATCTGGATCTGGGGATCACCACAGTATCCTGCACCCCACTGCGTTTGCATAAGCAGGCACTTGATCAACTGGGCTAACTGGCAGGACCCAGTAGTTGTCTTGTTATACAGATGAAGCGTCCCACATAGCAGCTACTGTAATCACTTCTACCTGTGCACATGGCACAGCTCTGATCTCTTCCTGTGGGAAGATCTGGCCTCACAGAAGTATCTGATCCTATTATTATAGATTGAAGCACATTTCCTTTCACAAAAAGCTATCGTTTTAGAGCTATATTTTTATGTGTCCCTTCCTCATGAGAAACCCTTCTTTATTAGTGTCAGCTTGCAACACATTTTTGTTGTGGGATTGGTATATTCATACACATTTTTTCATCTTTGTATCCTTCACCTCCCTGGTCACCTGATTTCCTTCCCCTACATCAAAAGGTCTACCATTCTTGCACCAATAAAAGTAAAGTTTATATGAAGAAATCACTCCAAATATAACAATGATTCGCAGTACACTTTTGGTTTGCAAGAATAAATTGTTCCACTTGTGATCCACTGCACTTGTAAATCAAAACATCCAGAGTGTGTGTGTCTGTGTGTGTGTGTGTGTGAGAAAGAGGGAGAGAGAGTAATAGAGAGACAGAGAGAGAGACAGAGAGAAACAGAAAGACAAAGACAGAGAGACACAGAGAGATGGAGGGAGGGACGGAGGAACCACCTGTGATTAAATGGCTTTAGCATGCACTACTCATATTACAAGGCATCACTTTTTTAATAGTAAAACTCTCTTGGAAATGCTTCTTTATCTTGAAGCACACTCACCAGTTACTAAAAATCCACTGTTTGGGTGAATTTTAGTCATGAGATATTTTGACAGCTTTGAATACATAAAATATAAAAATTTATGCATGAAATTTAATTCAATGATATATTTATGAAATTTTGGAAGCACATTTCACTGAATTGGTGAGTTCATATAGATAACAATTTATTAGTAACTTTTCTAGAAAAATTTAAACATGTTTTTGATTATAAAAAACTGTAAAATTGAACTGATTTCAATACAGACAACAGTAAATCAAAAACTAAAAGGATGAATTTTTTCTTCTAAATTGTACAGAATCTTCATAGTATGTCTTAATGTGGAAAACAAAACCATTTAAAAGTCTAGAAATTATGTAAAGGTTTTCTTATAACACAATAGAACTGGGTTAAAAATAAATAAATAGAACATGGAAACTATTTCAACATATTTTAATGATTAAACTACATATTTTTGAGTAACACATCAACCAATGAAGTTATAACAAAATTATATTTTTTAAGTTAATGTTAAGTACATGGAAATACAGGTTGCTAAAAATCACTTAAAGTGTTTCTAAAAGAAAATTTATATTAATATACATATGACATATATATGAGAGAAGTAAAGCATAAATATATTTCTTTTCAGAAGCGAAGGTTATTTAAGCTCATAAAAACTTAAAGAAAGAATTAATACCAATCATAACAGTTAACAATGAAATTGAAAAGTGGAAAACAAAGAGAAAAATGAGGAAAATAAAAAGCTATTTATTGCAAAATAATATGATTTATAAAATTCTAGGATAACTAGATAAAAGAAAAAGCAAAATATACTTATATTAGAAATGACAACCTGAAGAAGTTTAAAAAATTTTTAAAATATTTCCTATATCCTATCATCCCAAAATTGACACGATGAAATAGCTAAAATACTAGCATTGCAAAGCTATTAAAACTGCATTTACTGAGAAGTTAAATCAATAATTTAAAATTTTCCATGATGGATAGCTTTAAGTTCAGATGGATTTCCTGGTAAATTCTATCACATAATAAATGAAGTAAATGATCTCTTTCTGTTTATTTTTTTACAGAAAATTAAAGCAAATTACATACTAATTAACTCATCATATGAGGACATCTAGACGTACCTGAGATCCCTGCAGTGACCTTCAGTCTCCTGTGGGGCGTTGTGGCACGCCTACAAAAGAAGAAGACAGCAAGAGGCCAAATCGCGGTGCAGTGGAAATCCGTGAAGACACCTTACGTACCAAGAGCACAGGCACAAGGCAGTCAGAACCTTGGCATTTATTGCTTAAATTGGGGTTGTGGTTGATAGAAATATCATGAAGCACATAGTGGCATGTATTTTTAGATAGTTATGAGGAAAATGGCAGTTTAAGCAATCTTCAAAACTCAAGATTCGGTATAATCTTAGGGAAATCATCATACAAATTAGAAAAGAGACATCTTAAAATATACCAAGACAGGGCCATGGAGGTAGCTCGATGGCCAAAGTGTCTGCCTGGAAAATGCAAGGACCAAAGTTTGTCCCTTGGTACACATGCTGTGACAGCCCCTCACTAGCTGGTCACTGAAACTGGGTGTGTGGTGCATACTTGTAATCCCAGTGCTGAGGAGGCTGAGACAGGAGGATCACTGGGTGTCTGAGCTACTTAGTGAGACCCTCTACCCAATATAAAAAAGAAAATAAAAGAAAAATTTATATATATCAAAGTAGTAGTCTTTAAAAAATAAAGATCATTATAAAGGAGAAAACCTGAGAAACTATTACAATTAAGAATAGCGTAGAGCTATGACAAATAATTTTAATCAATGGGACATTAGAGTCAGAAAAAGAACCATAATAACCAATAGACCTCAGCTAATAATTTAAATCTATTTGTTAAATATCTTAAAAATATATACAAACATTAAAATGTTATAATTTGTTCAATGCTTAGGAAATAACTATACAAATTATTAAATTCTAAAATATCCTAAAGGGCCAGTCAAACAGCTCAGTGAATTAAAGGGCCTGCTTAGGCAGATGCAGGGGTCGGGGTATCGATCTCCCACCCCTGGGGCACACAGATGCAGAGATTGAGACTGGGTATGGTGGCTGGTGCCTGTAATCCCAACTAGTGGGAGGCTGAACACCGGGCAGGTAGCTGCAAGTCCAGTTTACATATAGAGACCTTATAGACCATGTACTAAAAATATAAATAAATAAATAAATAAATATTTAAAAAACCTAAAACTATTAAAATTTGACTTTATATGAATATGAAAAATTAGAAATTAGGGCTAATAGCAAAAATTATGAAAACTAATTTATTATTGAAAATGAAATATAGAGTAAATTTAATCTATTTCTAATGAAACAGCTGATAATTAAATTTTAACTGGAAAATCGTAACTTTCTACTATAAACTTGTAAAATGCTTTAAGTAATCACCATCCCTGTTTTTTAAATGTATTTCAGTTGTTGATAAAAAAAAAAATGTGTATGCATGCTTGTCAAGAACAGACTATCTACTGAGTTGTGGAGAATCTTCAACAGCAGACTAAAGCTGGTTTCATTGCTTCTGAGTGGGTTCCACAATCCTGAATAGATAACCATGCTTTCTATTGGACTGTTCGAGCATATTAATTTATCTCACATGATACAGAGAGACCAAAGAGTACATTTCCATTTAACTTTTCATACCTAATTCCTTTTACAGCTCTTCAGACTTAAAGTATAATGGCACAAATATATAAAACTATATCTCAGTGTGTGAATGAGATAAAAATGTCGAGGTAAAAGCAGTTTAACTTTTAATAACACTGTAAACTGGGTACGAGTATATAAAGGTTGCAATAAGTATAACATGCAATGTACATATCAATAAAATTTTGAGTCTTTCAGGGAGTAGGATAAATCCCAGAATAAATAGAATCTACGTATGCATTAGAAACCCAAACTAGGATTGGATTTCACAGTGCCAGAATTCCCTAGCATCTAGCCAAAGAAAGGAGGGAAGGGCATCCTGGTCACTAAGCACAATTTAGAGGAGTGTCTGAGATTGGTTGTCTTCTAGGCATAAAACAAAGGAGTTGTTAGGCAGCTTGACATGCTCAGAGATGGATCTGAATGGCTTTTCCAGTCCAGTTATAGTACTTCTACACCAAGGAACTGGCTCAGCTCCTGTGTGGCGGTAAAGCAGACACTTTGGATGCAGAGACACCGATGGCGTGTTTCAGGCCTGATCACAGATATGGCCATGACAGCCAAGCTGTGAAGCTCTTATTTAAATTCTTAGCAGAGATTATTGCTACAGTCTGCTCCTGGGAGCCTGATGTTGCCTGTTGGGGGCTCCCAGAGCCTCAGTCCTTCTTTGACAATTGTCGGGAAGATGTTTGAATCAACCGAAATCCCTAATGACTTCTTACCTCTATAACGAGTGTGTGAATGATCTTAAACTGCTGGATTACTGGTGCATTGAGATAATTCATGGCAAAATATTAATAGCAGCAAGAGAAAGGCAGCAATGGTCCATCTCTCCTGATCACAATAAGAAATAGGTGTCTGCCTTTTAAAGCAAAAGAAAAATCTTGATTTCCTTTCTAAATGTATCAGCTCAAACAAGAAACACATCACTCTTTTGTAGAAAAACGTCTGCAGAAGTAAGAGATACTTGGTTGATAGTCATTAATGGTCCATGGACCTGAAGTGATCAGGCCCTGAGCTATTGTTGTGATGAAGCTGCTTCAGCAACTTCTTGTGCAAATGATAATTTATTTTGTCACTTATTTGATGAGTGACTTCTTAACTTACGTTGCTATGTGAAATTTAAAAAGAGATTTTTTTTAGGCTGAAGTAATTAATATAGCTGTGCAAATAAAAACCAAAACATTTTTTTGTGTTGTATATTTAGGGCTCAGAGGGTGTATAGGGTCTCACTACTAGATCGGACTTGTAGTGATCAGCCTGTTTACAGCTCTCAAGTGCTGGGATTACAGGTGAGTGCCACCACACCCAGTTTCTGGGAAAATTCCCAGTAGGGAGATAGCTGGTTTGAATGGGGTTTCCAGCCCCATTTTTGAGGAGTCTTCACACTGATCTCCACAATGGTTGCACCAGTCTACATTCCCACCAGCAGTGGAGAAGTGTTCCTTTTTCCCCACAGCCTCTCCTACATTTGTTGTTCATTGATTTCTTTATGATAGCCATTCTTTGTGGGATGAGATGGTATCTCAGTGTTGTTTTATTTTGCATGTCACTCATGGCTAGTGATGTGCAGCATTTTTTCACATATTTCTTGGCTTCTAGAATTTCTTCCTCTGAGAAGTGTGTGTTCATTTCTAAACCCATTTCTGGATTAGGTCTTTAAATTTTGTGGCCCTAATATTTTTTACTTCTTTATAAATTCTAGAGAGAACTTCGTCTGAGTGCTTATTAGTCGAGATATTTTTTCCCCAAATTGTGGTTTGTCTTTTCACTTTGTTGGTAATTTCTTTTGATGTGCAAAAGATCCTCAATAAAAGGAGGGCCCCAAGCCCACCCAGAACAAATGCAGGAGACACTTGCAACTAAACATTGGGAATCATACATCTGAAATGTCTGAATTAGAAGTCTGAAGTAAAGAAAAAATTTCACAAAGGCATAGAGGAAATCAGATCAGAAGTAACTTCTGAAATAAGAAAAGAAATCTCTAAATTAATAGCATCTGAAGTAAGGAATCAATTGCAGAAATATATAGAGGAAATCAGATCAATAATAATCTCTGAAATAAAAAAGAAAGGATAACTATAATGAAAGGATTAATAACTGCTTCTAAAGAAGACACTGATAAAAAATTAGAAGAGTACAAAAATGGGCAATATGGGAAAGAAATAGATCACATGAAGCTGAGTCTGAGCTATAGAAGAACTTAAAATCCCAATCACCAGCTTGTGAAATCATTTGAATGAATGTGAAAATAGTTTCAGATCTTGAAAATAGCATCACACCTAGTGAAAAGGTAAGAAAAGATCTCTCAAAACCAGGAAAGATGCAGGAAAAAATAATTCATCATCTGCAAGACAAGGTAAAGACGAACAACCTGAGACTAACAGGCATCAGGTGCAGTCTCAATCATCATCTCAGCGTGCCCTGGGGGGGCATGGCTGGCATGGAAGGTCCCGGGATCCAACCCCTGAACCCTGAGCCTGCTGGCAGGTGCTTGAATCAGCTGAGCTATTTAGCTGGCCCTAAAAACCAAATTTTGACTTATTTACATTATATAGCAGCTGTGGAAGTAGCTCAGTAAAATAAGTGCTTGCCTGGCAATTGCAAGGGCCTGAGCTCAATCCCCGGTTCTGGAAATAATAATAATTATAATTATAATAACAATCATAATATAGAAATCATCTCATAATTAATATATATCCTATAAATATTGTATTGATGTGGATAAATTTTTGTCAAATAAACCTTAAATATTATCTTTTGTTTTTATCTTTTGTGTACTAATAAATATGCAGTATATACTGACCACTTAGAATAAAGTTTATTTATTTATTTATTTTTTCTCTTTTTGAGACAAGGTCTCACTATGCAGTTCAGGTTCATTTCGTAGCTCAGGCTGGTCTCGAACTCACAACAATCCTCCTGCCTCAGCCTCCCCAGTACTGGGATTACAGGCATGCACCACCATGCCTGGTTAGAATAAAGTTTAAATGCTTTGATTAGTAAATTAACTATGAATTCATAAAAATGCAAACTATTCCAAAATTTTATTTTATGACTTCTGACTATTTTACATTGGGAGTCTTAAAAACAAATGTAAATATAAATTTTATTCATGTTGGCCAATTATTGGCTAATAAAATACTTAAAATGAATATAGAGTCACTTTTGTTTGGTTTGATATCATGTGATCACACTTGACACCTTGATTACATCAGACATACATGGTTTAATAAGAAAATTAAACAATGTTTACTGTCAATAAAATTACCATGAATACCATTTCCATCATCAAGCACTGTAACTATCATCATTTATAAAACTTCAAAAGCATGCATACTTTTTACATGAGAATTTCCTAACCAAGCAACAGTTATCTAAATGATACACAATTATTTTTGAAGTTTTTAATCAAATGATTGCATAATTATTATATTGAAATGGGTACGCTGATGTATATGTATGTTAGGGACTTCAATCAGAGTACTTTGTTCTGTCTATCATTACTTATTGGTAAGCAATCAAGAGACCAGTATACCTGAGTTTTCATGAGCCCAGTTAGCAGATAGGGAAGACACAGAACTTGTAAGAAGAAATATTGACATTAGTTATTTTTTCAAAGATAAATTCATTTAGTAAAAAAGGTGGAGAGGAATATCTGATGCTTGTTCAGTTGCACTAATGCGCAAAATTAAATGCTTAATATATATTTTCGAAAATGAGAACCTTAAGTTCAAGAATAAGGTGTAAATTGGTTTCTCATCTGAAAATTAATTGAATCAATACCTGAGCTAAGAATTCCTACATATATGAAATTATGTTGGTTAACAAATGTGTAATAACTGAGCGTGGAGGCGCTTATCTGTAATCCCAGCATTAGGGAGGCTAAGGCAGGAAGAACACTGTGAGTTCAACGCCGGCCTAGGCTACAAAGTGGGCTTAAGGCTAACCAGAATTGCATATTGAGAACATATCTTCCAAAGACAAAAAAATGTAAAAAAAAATTAGCCTAATATTATTAATTTTATTAGATTTATTTACAAGGGATTTCCCATTAGGTAAAAATTTTCAAAGTAATTTATACACACATTTGAAATATGTATTTTTACATGATATCTACATTGTTAATTTTATTGGCAGTGTATTATTTGCCCATTTTGTGGTTTTCCCTTTTTTAATCACTCATGTCTCAGTCTTATTAATTTTGTTAATTTTTATATATTTTTATATCATACCTGTAATGATAAAATACACTACCAATAAAATCTGTTAATTTTATTAGCAGTGCATTATGAGCCTGTTTTGTGGATTTTTCCCTTTTTATCACTCATGTTTCAGTTTTACCAATTTTGTTAATTTTTAATTGCATGTATTTATTGTTTTATATTTGCATTCTCAATTCTTGCATTGACTTCATTATTTTTATTTGTGAAAATTTTATATACAATAATTTTCATATTGTGTAAATTCTAATTATACTTAATTTTAAGGATTTTGTCTGCTTTTATTTGAAAAATATTACTAACACTGTCTAATGAATTATTATTTTTAATTCTATTTTTCTGCATTCTACTTCACAGATTTTTAGTATATTGTTAATCTATCTCAATAATAATTATAGTTGATATTTGATGCATTGTTTAATAAATGGTGGCTTGGAGCCTTTAAAAACTCATATCATACTTAGGATAAATTGTCTCTTCTTATTCATATTGAAATTTTTTCTATTACTTTCTTTGCTCTCTTCTCTGCTGTTCTCTGCTGTTCTGTTCTGTTCTGTTCTGTTCTGTTCTGTTCTGTTCTGTTCTGTTCTGTTCTGTTCTGTTCTGTTCTGTTCTCTTCTCTTCTCTTCTCTTCTCTTCTCTTCTCTTCTCTTCTCTTCTCTTCTCTTCTCTTCTCTTCTCTTCTCTTCTCTTTTCTCCTCTCTTCTTTTCTTTCAGTACCAGGTATCAAACTCAGAACCTTGTGTTTCCCAGGCAAGCATTTGTTCCATTGATCTATGTCTCTGGCCCATTTCTACTATTTTCAGTAGATGACTTCATTGTTTTTCAGAATTTTGTCTGATCTTTGAGTAGTGTGAGTACTTTTCTTCTGAGCAACCTCTTTCACTCTGTGGTTCTTCTGAAGAGGCTGTAGAAGTATGCATGGATCGAAGCTTCTGAATCTATTAGATAAAATAAATATTACTCCTTAGGGTTGCAGCTTCCAAATTATGTCTCAGCACAAGACACTAAATAAATGCTTCAGAATGAGGGCTTCATTGTGTATTAACAGAAAATGCTATGCAGAAGAAAGAAAAAGAGTGATTGTTTTGATGAAGTAAACAGGGTTAAAGGAGAAGTTATTTGGAAATTTCTTTACCTTGGAAAAGAAATGTTAGAGAGGGCTGCTTAAGAATAAGTAGCATAATGCACACAATAGAAATATCCTATTCTTATATATTTATATATGTCTCTAGAAAAATTATAAAAAATAATAAAACATCAAAACATCCACCAAAATATCTTTTTTTTCACCAAAATATCTTAATAAAATGAAATCTTAATGAGTAAATTACAGTAAATGCACAATTTATAAAATGATATAACTTTCTAAATACTGATTGGAAAGATTAACGATGGACTGTAAGAGAAAATCCCTAAGTGGTCAGTATATATGTATAGTTGTGCCAAAATGTGGGAACTATTTATAAGAAAATATGCAACTTATTAGATACAAACACTTGAAAAGAGGATCAACTACTTGTTTAAAGTAGAATATGAGGGTGGAGTTAGGCAAGAGTTATGGGAAAGACATCCACAATGCAAATATACAATTTTAAACTGTGAAATTGTGGTTATCTTTATAATTTACATTTTTTTATGATTTTCATATAACCCACTTCCCAGATAAGACAGAAAAGATTATAAATAGACCATCATATGTGTTTACATGTTATTATATGTAATTTGCATACTAGAAGCATTTTATTCAGAATTTGATAGTTGCTTTAACTTTAATGCTGTGCTTCTTTAATTGGTGTATTCAGTATGGGTTCTCACTCTGCAGCTTGGACTCCTAGTGATCCTCCTGTTTTCAGCCTCACCATGCCTGTGGGCAGGGCCAGATTGGTATGTCTTGCTGGGGACCGAACCCTGGTACTGGATGAGCTATCTCTCTGGCCCAATATTGTGTTTATTAATGTTTTCATCAGAGTAATTACACATGTCTGTCCTTGTCTATGAACATAAGCTAAAACTGATGACATTTACCTTACAATCTAGAAAGTCAACCCACTGTTATGTTTTGATGCGTGTGTACCAGGACTCTGTGTGTTAAGACCTTGTTCCACACGTTTGTGCTTCCAGAGGTGTGTAGACCTGTAGAGTGTGAGCCTTATTTTATATTAAGTCCTTAGACTCAGAAATGTCTCCCGATGGAACAATGATATCTCACCCTCTTTCTCTTTATTTTTGGTTTCCTGGATCACAAAGTGAGCAGTTTACTGCACCATGTGGTTGTACAAAATGTGCTGCCGTCACTGTAAACTCCAAGCAATTAAAACCACTTAAGCTTGAGCTAGTAATTGTAGAACTATTATTTGCTACTAAATAAATTTCTGCTCTCATCATAGTCAAGAGTCCAATTGTAAGTTGTTAGCTTACAATTTCAGAGTATTAAGCCATAACTTTAGTGCTTCTAGTAAATTTTTGCACATGGCTTCTTCCACTAAATGACATGGAAGGAACGAATTCATCATCATTTTTGCAACTACAGTGCTTGTTCTTATATGTTATATAAAATAAAATACAGCATTATAAGTAAGCCAAAAGGTGGTCATAAAGTTTATTTATAAAGGGTAAATTACAAATCCAAAAATACAGTGAATGGGAAAAAGTGATCACCTAAATTAGAGAACAGAAAAAATTTTAATCTGGAAATTTAATTTCCTCAACAGTATGGGTAGTGTAGTTCTCATATATCTAGTAAGCTTATCAAAATATAAGCGCAGAATAATGCACGTGACATTTTCACATTTTACTTGTTAAAATAATAGAGCATTTTAAAAATTGTTCATTTGATTTAAGAGAACTTTTTACTAAGGATATTGCTACCTGTTTACATGGCATTTATTGGAAGTTATTTTCATATTAGTTTTTGTGTGATGCTATTGTTCAATTAATTCCTATTTTAAAAATACTTTTAAAATGCCATAAAATATACACTTTCTTACAGTTACTTTCAGAATTCTAAATTTCAAAATCTTCACAATAGAAAACAAAACAATTCAAGAGGGTGAAAAAGCACCCAATAAAATCACAGAAAAATTGCTATATACTCTCCACTCAGATAACTATTATATGGGATACACAGAGAATACACGTATAAAAATTTCCTGCAACGAAAATCATAATCATAAAATGTGCATTTGAAATGAATAGAGATTTATTAAAAAGAAAAAGCACAAATAGCCAAAAGGAACCTAGAAAAATACTGATCAAAATTAGCCTCAAGAGAAGTGCCATTCAAAACAATAGTGATACTTGATCTTACCTCAAAGAAATGGCCAAAACATCAAATTTTAAAAAATGCTGGCAAGATAGTGGGAATGAAGAACACTTGGCCATTATTGGGTGCAATGTAAATTAATGAAACCACTACGAAAACCAGTTTGGAGATTCATCCGAAAATTGAAAATAGAAATTCCATTTGACACAGCTTAACTCTTCTGTGTATCTTCTTGTTAGTGTTAAATACACCATATTACAGTGACAATGCATATGCAAATTTATGGCCTCACAACTCCTAATAGCTAACTCTTTGATGTGGCATATGTGACCATAGATAGGGGAATAGATTTTAAAACTACGACACATAGACAGTAGAGTATTCACAGTGCCAAAGAAAGATAAATTTGAAATATTTGTAGAAAAATGAATACTTCTTGGGACTATATTCTTAAATAAAATAAATCAGATACACAATTTAATGATCACATGATTTCACTTATATGAGAAATTCAAAGAACAAACAACTACAAGAACAAAGTGAAGGCTAGATGATAGAAAAGAGGGAAATTATGAGGGTTGGAAGGAGATTTCGGGAAGCATAACATGAAAGAAAAGGGAAGAGAAGAGGAATCAAATAGAACAAAGATTAGCTACATTTATTTACTACTTCAATGTGATATATTTAGTTTGCATTACATATATATTAATAAACAGTTATTTTAAAAAATCATAATAAATATTAATTTGCAGACTTAGAAATAAACAGTATTTATAATCTAAACCATAGCTCTGTACGATATTAATATACTATTCTTAACAGCTCTGTAATGAATTCTATGTCTTGGATGTTGTTTTCACATCTTCTTACACATAAAGTTCAAGACAGGCTGGAAAATACACATTTGAAGCTTGATTATAAAAGTAGAATTCACACTTTTAGTTTGGTCTCTGAAAATCTCTTTTATCTAGGCATTCCATACCTCCTCATTTGATTATGTCATTCCTTGATTTTTTTAAATTAATTTTACTGAGAAAGAAATAGCAATGAGAAAGTTTCAAAGCAGGTTAGGAGGTTAATTACAATAATTAATACATTGCATATTGCTGTTTTCATGGTAGTTATTCATAGTACAAGATGCAGACATGATAACTTGTCTAAACACTATTAGTACAAATCTGTCTTCTCATTGAATTAAGAGACAGTAGCTATATATTTATCCTAACTAATTTGTATATATAGATATAGATAAAGATTATTCACTATATAATGGTCCTTCCTTTATTTCTCCTCTTTTTGTTTACTTTTGTCAGAAATGGGTATTCCATTGCCTTGCAAATATTGTAGGTGCATGAATTCACCAAGGCCATGAGGACTCAGGACATAAGAGAACCTACACTGTAACATCATGTAACTCAGATGTGTCCCAAGTTTTCTGATCAAGGAGATTATGTTGTCACAGAGGAATGTGATCAATGATGTACAGCGTGCCTAAGGACAGTCACATGGAGAGAAAACATTCCCTCAGGCTTTACAGAGAGCAAATTGGTCAAGCAATTTCCGTGACTCATCCACATGGCTGACATTGACAGAGAATCTATAAACTGTGGTACAGGGTTTCAGGGTAAATCCTGAGGGGACTTGACTGACCTTGTCAGATAGAAAAGTTACACTTCTTGTTACATAGGTCTTCCTTTATCTTGGTCTTAACCATCTACAGAAAAGCCTAAACACAAAGTATAAAAAAAGTAAAGTCATATAATAGGCTCAAGCCAACAACTTCTGATATTGCCAGTCCTGAGGATAATTCACTACTATTATGACCTAGTGGACTATATTGGATTATTTTTTACATCTTGATCTTAAAAAAAGACACTTGACTATGACTTGAGGACAGTGCTATCTATGATGATCTGCTAGTAATATATTATAAATATTAAAGTGATTTTTTTTCCTACATAGATCTTAAAAATTACTATTTTTCAGATTCATCATGAATCCTACAGTGATTTAAACCTGGATGCAGCTGATGAGCCTCCTACCCTCACCAGCGGGGCTTTTAGAAGGCGGTTGGGCTGCAGGGGCTCAGCACTGACGCTCAGTCAGGAGCGGTCCTCCGGGAGCCGACACAGGTCCCTGCGAGGGAAATACAAGGAAAGTTGATGCACCCCTTTGCTCCCGCCTCAGCCTCTTTCTGCACTTCCCACCACCTGATGCAAGCCAACTAGAGCAGATTCTCCCCTGTGTTCCGCTGGGGCTCTCCTGCCCTGGAGTCGGCCAAATACTGAGTGAAGTGTGAGCCAAATAGACCTTTCCTCCTTTAAGTTGCAGGTGTCTGGTACCGTTTCTCAGCTACTGGAAAGTAATTAAGCTAAACAGTTTCATAAGAACTGTTATGTTCTTATGAAATGTAAGTATTTGTGGGTATTTTAGGTTTTATAATGATATTGTACAATAGTATGAAAATATAGAATTATATGTAACTTTATAATTATATTTTATATAATTTATCCATTTATATGAAATTATATTTACTTCTGATATATTAAGTAATATTCTAAGATTTATCATGATAAAAACAATAAATAATGTATAGTTCTATTATAGCAATTACAAAATATAGTGCTCAATCACTAGAAATACACACACTTTTTGTCATTATTCTATTTATTTTATATTTTTAAAGAATAAAAAATAATAGTAGAAAAAAACAGCCTTGGAAACAATACAAAATTTCACTAAACAAAGTAAGAGGAATTCAACAGTAGTTGCTGTATTGCCTGATGCTATCTTCAAATTAGTTGTTCAGGTTACCAGATATAAATGTGCAACACTGGTTTAAAGAAAAAAAAAAATGGTAGGAAATTCAAAAGAGGAAAATAAGAATAAAAAGAAAAAAAATTAAGCCTACTCCTTTCAAAAGGGGTATACAAAGGAAGAATCATGATGTGTGTGTATGAACAGTACAGTTAGGATATTTTATGCCATACTTCTGCATAATTCTATGAGAAGCAAGATTTGCACTAATAGTGGTTGGGCAAGATATTATGTCGGCTTCTAGTACTATGAACAACCACTAGGAAGATAACAAGGTAGAAAGTATTAATTATTGAATCTGTGATATAATTCAGCTATTAAAAAAAAGATAAGTATATAGCTACACTCTCTTCATTCACTGATTAGAGACACCTAATAATGTCTGTAAGTATAATAACATGCATGCGCCTTGTATGACATGAAAACATTATGAAAACATTTTTCAATGTATTAATTTATTGAATCTGTCCTGTTAATTAGTCTTGAAACTGTCTCATTGCTATTACTTATTCAATAAAAATAATAATAAATAAATAAATAAAATTTTAAAAATCTTTAAGTAGACAGTATGGTAATAATTGGTATGTCATGACGGGAAGTATGTATCAGCATGTATCAGCTTCTCTTCTGAAGGGTTAACAACCTAAGTCTGAAGGTTAAAAGCTGGAGAAAAGGAAGGGATACAAGGTCAGCCTTTCAAGGTCGGTGAAGACTCAGGACATAGGTGAACCTGTGTTGTAACATCATGTATCTCAGTTGTGTCCCAAAACTTCTGATCAAGGAGATTGTGGAGCCACAGAGGAATGTGATCGATGATCTATAGTGTGCCTAAGTAAAGTCACATGGATAGAAAACTTTTTCTCAGGCTTTCACAGAGAGCAAATTGGTCAAGCAATGGCCATGACTCCTACACATGACTGACACTTACAAAGTATATACAAAGTGCAGTACAAGGTTACAGGATAAATCCTGAGATGACTTGACTGACTTTAGCAGATACAAAAGTTACACTTTTTGTTTTATAGGTCTTGATTTATCTTCGTCTTAACCATCCAGCAGAATAGTATGAAAACGAGGTATATAAAGCAAAGCCATATTAATACCCTGAGCTATAAAAGGCTCTAGTCAACAACTTCTGTGTATAAACCATTACTATTTTGGACTGCTGGACTGTGTTGGATGAATTCAATCACTTTCAATAAGTGAATGCTAATAGAATACTCATCTCTGACAGGACTAAATGAAAAAGGGGGATACAAATGAAGGACCATTTTATATTTGTATACACAGAATAGTTAGGATAGATATGCAGCTACTTTCTCCTAATTCTATGAAAAGAAAGATTTGTACTGATAGTGTTTGAACAGGATATCTTGTCTGCTTCTTGTACTATGGATAATCACTAGAAAGATAACAATGTAAAAAGTATTAATTATTGAAATTGTGCTATTAATCAGCTTTGAAACTGTCTCATTGATATTTGTCTCTCAAAATAAAATTAAATTAAAAAAATAAAAAAGACCAGCCAAAATTATCCAAACTATTCTGCATGTATACTTAAATACATCTTTTTCCCTTCCTTCATTTGTCCTTTTGCCCCCCCTTTTTTCCTTTCCATTGAACAAATACTTTTCCTTTCTCAATATCTATTTTTTTTTCCATTTATTTTTATTTTATTGAAATACAAATGTCAATCAGACAGTTTCAAAAC
This sequence comes from Ctenomys sociabilis, assembly GCA_004027165.1. Classification (NCBI taxonomy): domain Eukaryota; kingdom Metazoa; phylum Chordata; class Mammalia; order Rodentia; family Ctenomyidae; genus Ctenomys; species Ctenomys sociabilis. The sequence continues at coordinate 101,661 of PVKA01002474.1, read as the reverse complement.
ACCATAACCATACAGAGTCGATGAAATAATACATTGCAAACTGTTTTCATAATGTTTTGGTATTGTACAAGGTGCATACATGATATTGTATCTTTCATATTTTAATTACTCTTTCAGGTTCTCACTCTACTGAGATGATACGATGTTTGCAAATGTTCAACCTGTTCATTTTTTATTGATATACATAAATGTTGAAGATTTTTTGTGTTTAACCTTATATCCTGCTACTTTGCTAAAGCTGGCTTTTAAGTTTTTTAGTTGAATTCTTGGGTTTTTTACATAAAGTATCATGTCATCTCCAAAAAATGATAAGATGAGTTCTTCCTTTCCTGTATATAATCCTCTTCTTTCTCTTGCCTAATTGCTCTGGTTAATATATGAATTATGTTGAATAGAATAGATGATAGGAGACATCCTTGTTATGTTCCTGATTTTAGGAGGAACACTTTTAGTTTTTTTTCTTTTAGTTTGATATGGCTATTCGATTGTCATAAATAGCCTTTATCATATTCAGATGTAATCCTTCTACATCAGTTAACTTCAGGTTTCTTTCTTTTTAATCATGAAAAGGTTTTGGATTTTTTTGACTGGCAAGTCTTTTCTTTAATTCCATAAAACACATCTAATCAGATTTAATGCAATATATATCTTTGCTAAGAGCTCAATGGTAACAGAAGGCAGGTTATTCTCCTGGGGCTGTTTAGTTTGTAAGTTTTTTAAAAAATATTTATCTTTTTAATGAATATATTGTTATCTTTTTAGTGGTTCTCCATAATACAAGAAGCAGACAGGATATCATGTCCAAACACTATTAATATATATCCTCTCTTGAGTTAAGCAAAAGTAGCTATATAACCATTCTAAATATTTTGTATATACAAATAAAAAATGGTCCTTCCTTTATTTTTTTATTGATGAATAAATAGCAATGAGACAGTTTCAAGACAAATTCACAGGACAGATTCTATAAATTAATACATTGTAAACTGTTTTCATATCAGAAAAGGTACATACAAGATATTATACTTACATACATTATTATAGCAGATGTCTCTAATCAGTGAATTAAGGCAGTGTAGCTGTATACTTGTCATATGTTTTCATAGCTGGATTATATCACAGATACAACAATTAATACTTTCTACCTTGTTATCTCCCTAGTGGTTGTTCATGGTACTAGAAGTCAACATAATATCTTGTCCCACCACTATGAGTGCAAATCATGCTTCTCATAGAATTACACAGATGCACTGCATATTCATCCTAACTGTACTGTTTGTACACACACATCATGGTTCTTCCTTTGAATCCCCATGTTTTTGTCTGAACCTGTCAAAGATGGGGACTCCATTGCCATTAAACGAATTTAGGTGCCTGAACTTGGGATACAATCCAACACAGTCTAGCATTCCACAATAACACTGAGTTATCTAAAGAAGTTGTTGATGGTAGCCATTTGCAGCTCAACTTATTATTATGGCCCTGCATCATATACCTCATTTTTATACTTTTCTGTTGGATGATTAAGACCGAGATTGAGCAAGACCTATACCAAAAAATGTAGCTTTTGTTTCTGATGAGATCAGTGAATTCCCTACAGGGTTTTTCTTTTAATCCTGTACCATGTATCTTGGTGCTTTCCAAGATTTTGCTATCACAAATTGGGCTGCTATAAACATAGGTACACATATATTGCTATGATATAAAGTTTTCGGTTCCTCTGGGAAAATTCCCAGTAGGGGGATAGCTGGCTTGAATGGGGTTTCAAGTCCTACTCTTTTGAGGAGTCTCCACACTGACCTCCACAATGGTTGTACCAGGCTACATTCCCACCAGCAGTCGAGAAGTGTTCCCTTTTCCCCACAACCACTCCAACGTTTGTTGTTGGTTGATTTCCTTGTGATGACCATTCTTTCTCAAATGAAATGGTATCTCAGTGTTGTCTTTATTTGCATTTCACAAATGGCTAGCGATGTGGAGCATTTTTGCTTATATTTATTCACTTCTTTAATTTCGTCCTCTGAGAAGTGTGTATTCATCTCAGATGCCCATTTCTGAATTGGGTCTTTAAATTTGAGGGCCCTGTTATATCTTAGTTCGTTATATATACTAGACAACAGACCTTTGTCTGATTGCTCATTAGCTAGGATTTTTTTCAAAATTTGTGGGTTGTCATTTCACTCCATTGACAATTTCTTTTGATGTGCAGAAACTCCTCAAGAACAGTTGATCCCAGTTATTGACTGTTTCAAGCATTTCCCATGCAAATATATGTTTATTCATGAACTCTTTACCTTACTGCTCTGTCATCAAGAGTTCTGCCTACTTTCTGTTCCAGGAGATTGAGTGTTTCTGTTTCAATGTTTGGATCTTTAATCCACTTTGACTTTAGCTTAGTGTAGCATGATAGAGCTGTGTCATTTAGTTTTCCGTATTTAGAAAGCCAGTTTTTCCAGCATCATTTGTTAAAGAGGCTATCTTTCTTCCAGGAAGCTTGTTTGACCCCATTTTCGAAGATCAGGTATCTAAGTGTGTTTGTAGATGCCTCTGCATCTTCTGTTCTATTCCATTGATCCCCAGGTCTATTTTGTTGCCAGTACCATATTGATTTTATCACAGTGGCTTTGTAGTATAATTTCAAGTCAGTGATTGTGATGCCTCCTGCCTTGTCTTTATTGGCCAAGATTGCCTTCGCTATTCTTGGTCTTTTATGGTTGCAAATAAATTTTAGGAACAACTTGTCTATGTCTGGGAGGTATTTTGCTAGCAGTTTGACAATGAGTACATTAAATTTGTACAGCAATTTTGGGAGTATGGTCATCTTCATGATGTTGGTTCTTCCTAAGCAGGAATGTGGAATATCTTTCCATTTTCTGAAATCCTCTGTAATTTCTTTTCTTATGCTGTTGTAATTTTCCATGAAAAAATCTTTGACTTCCTTGGTTAAATGAATTCCAAGGTATTTCTATTTCTCTGGTGCTATTGTAAAAGACATTGCTTCTGTTATTTAACTCAGTGCATTTATCTGTGTAGAGGAATGTTACTGACAGTTGAGTATTGTCTTTGTATCCTAATGAATTTCTGCATCAATTCTAGTAGTTTCTAGTAGTGGAATTTTTTAAGTCTTCAACATAAAGTATCATGTCATCTGCAAATAGTGATAATTTAACTTCTTCTTTACCTATTCTTATTCCTTTTATTTCTCTCTGTTTTATAATGGCTGCTGCTAATGAATCCAAAACTATATTGAAAAGAATGTGTGATAGAGAAAACCCTTGTCTTGTACCTGATTTAAGATTAAAGATTTCAGTTTTTCCCCATTTAGGATTATATTAACTCTTGGGTTGTCATAGATAGCTTTTATCAAGATAAGGTAGAGTCCATCTATACCAATTTTCTTCAGGAGTTTGAACATGAATGAATATTGGACTTTGTCAAATGCTTTCTCTGCATCAATTGAGATGATGTTGTTTTTAGACTTTAGTGCATTAATATAGTGCATTACATTTATAGATTTTCAAATACTGAACCATCCTTGCATCCCTGAAATGAATCCTACCTGGTCATGGTGTATGATCTTCTTGATGCTTTGCTGTATTCCATTTGCTAGTGTTTTATTGAGGATTTTTGCATCTACATTCATGAGGGAGATTGGCCTGTAGTCCTCCTTTTTGGTTGTGTCTTTCCCTGGTTTGGAATCAGGATAATGATTTTGGGAGCAATGCTTCCTTTTCAGTTTCATTGAAGAGTTTGAGGGATTATATCTTCTGTAAATTTCTTTTAGAATTCTGCTGTGAATCCATCAGGACCTAGACTTTTCTTTGTCGGTAGGCTTTTTATTACGTTTCGTATTTTGTTGGCTGTTATCAGCTTATTGAGAGTTGTTATATCTTCTTGAGTCAGTTTTGGTAATTTGTATCTTTTTATGAATCTGTCCATTTCTTTTATGTCTTCTATTCTGTGAGCATAAACATCTCAAATAACTATTGATAATCTTCTGAATTTCCACTGAGTCTGTGGTGATTTCATTCTTTTCATTCCGTATTGCATGTACTTGAATTCTTTTTCTTTCTTCTTTTTAATGAGGTTGGCTAGTGACTTATCAAGTTTATTTACTCTTTCAAATAACTAACTTTTTGATTTGTGGATTCATTGAACTGTTTTCTTCACCTCATTTGAATTAATTTCTACTCTAATCTTTATTTTATCTTCCCATCTTTGCACTCTGGGGTTCGTTTGCTCTGCTTTTTGTAGTTGTCGGAGGTGCAACATTAGGGTGCTAATTTGTTCCCATTCTGTTTTCCTAATGTGTGAGTTCATAGCTACGATTTTCCCTCTTATAATTGGTTTCATCGTATCCCATCAATTCTGGTAAGTTATACTTGAATTTTCATTGAATTGTAGATATTGTTGAATTTCTTGTTTAATTTCTTCTGTGACCCATTGATTGCTGAGTAAGGTGTTGTTTAGTTTCCATGAACTTAGTGGGTTTTTCTGGTTTCTTTTGTCATTTAGTTCCAGTTTCATTGCACTGTGGTCAGATAACATGCATGGGATAATTTCTATTTTCTTGCATTTTCTTAGGCATGACCTCTGGACTAGTATGTGGTCTATTCTGGAAAATGATCCATGTGCAGCTGAGAAAATGTGTATTTAGCTGTGGTTGTGTGGAACACTCTGTATATCTCCACCAGCTCCATTTGTTCCAACCTCTGGTTCAGTTATGCTACTTCCATGCTATCTTTTTGTCTGGTTGATCTATCTTTTTGGGATAAGGGGGTGTTATATCTCCTGTTAAGATTGCGGTCTTATGTATTAGGTTTTTCATGTCTCTTAAAATTTGTCTTGCATAGTTAGGTGCTCCTGTGTTTGGTGCATAGATATTTATGAGTGTTACTTCTTCCTCTTGAATTTTTCCCATGACCAATATATAGTGGCCTTCTTTGTGTCATTTGATCCTTCTTGGTTTAAAGTTGAGACTGTCTGAGCACAGAATAGCTACTATTGCTTTTTTTGGGGTGCTGGGCATGTAGTATTATTTTCCATCCTTTGACTTTGAGCCTATGAAAGTCCTTTTGAGTTGTGTGTTTCCTGTATACTGTGTATTGTTGGATTTTGTTTCCTAACCCACTGTGCCAGTCTATTTCTCTTAATTGGTGAATTGAGCCCATTTACATTGATGGTTATAATTGAAATGTGTTGACTTATGATTGTCATGATATTTACCTGCTGTTGTTTAGTCCTTTGTATCCTGTGTTAAATTTTCTGTCCTATTTAGTGGGTTCCTTCCATTCTCATTCACTGAGTTCTGGTCATTGTGGTCTCTCTCTAGAACATCTTTCAGTAGTCTGTATAGGGATGGCTTTGTAATCATGAATTGCTTTCATTTTTCTTTGTTGTGGAAGTATTTCACTTCTCCATCAAACTTGAAAGGAAATTTTGAAGGGTATAATAGTCTGGGATGAAATTTGTTTTCATGCAGGACTTGAAGAACTCTTCTCCGTGCTCTCCTTGCCTTCATGGTTTGTGTAGAGCAATCAGCTATAATTCTTATGGGTTTTCCTTTGAATGTGAGCTCCTTCTTCTCTCTAGAAGCTTTCATTATGTTATTCTTGTGTTCGTTTTCTGGGATCTTGACTATTATATGTCTCGATGTGTTTTTACTTGTAATGAAGTTATTTGGTGTTCTGTATGCTTCGGTGACCTGAATGTTGAATTGTTTCCTCATATTTTAGAAGTTTTCTGTGATTACTTCTGCCCATATTCTTTTTATATTATTTGTATTGACTCCTTCATTCTCATTGATTCCAATTATTCTCACATTGTTCATCCTGTCATCATCTTTCAGGTGATCAATTGTTCTTTTCTGCACTCTTGTTATTTTTAAGAGATCCTTTCTCACCTTTTCACTACTTGCACCAGCATCCTCAAGATCTGAAACTCTGTCTTTGCTTTCACTCAAATTTTTTTTGTAGACTCGTGATTGAGATTTTAAGTTATTCTATATCTCTTCAACTCTGCTTTATGTGTTCTGTTTCTTTTCTGTATTGCTCATTCTGTGTTCCTCTATACTGAAGACATCCTAGCCAGAGACCGCCTGAGAAATCCCAGAGACCTTTCTGGAAACTCACTGGAGCCCCAGCCTCAAGCCTGCCATATTTCTGATCTCCTCTATTTTTTAAATCTATATCTTCTTTTGAGGCAGCTCTTAATTCTTTTTCTGCAGAGTTTCTTCCAAATGAGGTTTCTTCTGTATATTTCCGGAAGTGTTTCTGTACTTCAGATGCTATGATTTCAATGAATTCTTTTATGATTTCAGATATTATTTCCACTTTGAGTTCCTCATGACCTTTCTGCTATTGTTCCTTTGCTTCTGATATTGTCAATTCATATGTTTCAGCTGGAATAGTGTACTCTGCACTTGTTCTGGATGAGCTTTGGGTTCCCCCAGATGTTTCTGGATTTGATTCAGTACTTCAGATGCTATGTATTCAAATATTTATTTTTTATTTCAGGTGTTAATTCTGTTCTGAGTCCCTCTATACCTTTCTCCTGTTGTTCCTTTGCTTCCATCTCTATTAATTCATTTATTTCAGCTGAGCTAGTGTCCTCTGCACTTATTGGTGGACTCGAGACCTGAGATTGCATTTTTCTCCTTGTCTTTGTCATTTTTTATAGCACTGACCTCTGACCTTTGGTGAAGAGCTTTCATGCAGCTACGACCTTAGCACATAATGAGATTGAGGTGCCAGTCTATTAAGTTTGAGACTTTCCAGTTATGCCTGTCCTGGACCTACCTGTTGTGTTCTGTTCGTTTTTGCTGCAGCTCCTATGTTTCCCTTCTGTTGGGTCCCCAGTCAGGGGAGCACTGAGGGGCATAGAAGCTCTCCCTCATACTCACGTAGGTGGCCTGCGGGAATCGAATGCCAGAAGAATCACCAAATGTTCTCACTCTCATTGCAGGCTTGGGGGCTGAGGCTCCAATGAATTTCCAGGCAGATCTCTCTAGGGTTTCTCAGGTAGGTCACTGGCTAAGGTGTCTTGGGGCCTGAGGCTCTGGACGGTGCACAGCCTGCAGGGAAAAGCCAAAGGCTCTCCCGCAGACTCACCACACACTCACAGAACTTGGATGCCCAGGGAGTTGGGGACATTCCCACTCGCTTCGGGGTGCTTTGGGGCAGTGTCTCCCAGGAGTTGCCAGCAAGTGGACCCTGAGGTGGCTCGCTCAGCGGGATTGGGACCAGGGATCTGGGTAGCGCGGTGCACGCAGGAAGAAGCCAACGGCTCTCCCTCAGACTTACCTCACACTTACTGAAGAGGGCAAGTTGTGGAAGTTCTCACTCTCTCGGCAGGCTTGGGGGAGGGAAACGGGGATACACACACTTTTATATCAGGGAGTGTGACAACTAATTGTGGAAAATGTGAAAAATACTGGAATTTTATACTTTAATGAATATTTAAAAAATGAAATGATTCATTTTTGTCCATTTCATAAAATGCTTTCACAAGTGTATCATTTTTTTAAATGTATTTGGTTGCTACAGGCTTTCACCATGCAGCTCAGATGCATGGTGATCCTTCTGCTTCAGCCTCCCCAGTGCTGACAATGCGCCACCACATGCGGACTCTGTCTGGTTTAGCTTGCCCTGGGGAGGGGCTGGCGCAGCATGTACTGCAGGGGATCAAACCGTGGTCCCGCGTTCTGACTAAGCTTGCCTATGTAGGTACCTTAGTCCTCGGAGCTGTCTTGCCAGACCCTGTATGATGTGTTCTGATACACACACAGCTAGAAAATTTTTTTCTAATAGTCAAGTACAGTATCATATCTTTTATTCATATAATAATATTTTGAATATTACAAAAATCTGACATCCACATTTTTAGCCAAAAAAAAAAACCCAAAAAACATGAACTATAGTAATCCTGCTGCATATTGATCAATACACCTGTTTGTCATGTCTGCAAACTTGGATTCATTAACCTACACCCTGTAGCTCCTCCTTCTCAAACCCATAACATTACACATCACTGTGTCTATCCCTGTGTATCGGAATTTTTGTTTTAATTTTAGAATCTATCATAAATAATATCATGCATTGCTCCTTCTGGGTTTTGTTTTTGTTTGCTTGTTTGTTTGTTTGTTTTCAGTGTGTTTCACTGAAAAAATGGCCTTATGATTAAACAGCTTCATAACTATTGGAAGAATTTGTTATTCTATTGGATTACACCTATGAAACTTGCTTTATTCATTTATCCTTTAATGGTGACACACTTCACATAATTACTTCTATCTGAAAAATAATATGAGGGCCGGCTTGATAGCTCAGGGGACAAAAGCACTGACTTAGGCAGAGAGCAGCAGCTGCGGTTCGATCCCGGGACATGCACTGAGACTGGTACTGAGATTGGGCGTGGAGGTGCACACATATAATCTCAGCACTTGGGAGGCCAAAAACAGGAGAATTAGTAAGAGTCTGATTTACATAGTGACACCATTCAGATGCTTTAGGCCCTGCCCTAAATACAGAAAAAAAAAACATTATAAAGAGAAACTTACATATTAATATATGATTTTACGTAGACAGCTAGTTCAAAATTAGCATGATTAATCCAATAGAACATTGAATTCTTTTAATAGTCATGAATCTCTTTAATCATAAGGCTATTTTCTCAGTGAAACAAACAAATAAACAAACAAACAAAAAACCCAGAAGGAACAATGCATGATATCATTTATGACAGATTCTAAACTTAAGACAAAAATTCTGATGCACAGGGATGGAGACACTGATTTGTAATGGTATGGGTTTGAAAAGGAGGAGCCCTAATGGTAAGACTGTTAAAATGAAACAGTACAGTAGTTTGTTGTTAAGATATTCAGGAAGCAGAAAAGATTATTTTAGGGAAAATAATGGACTTCAGGTGGACTCCCTTAAAGAGCATGAATTTTTTAATAGTTTTCTTTCATTTTCCTATAAAGTTAAGCACATCCTTTATATTCATTGATATGGAGAGTTGTAAGCTGCATGCATTATTGATTACTGTTATTCCTCATAAAATTTCATCCTTACTTATATTTACTTAATTAGATATACTGATCTTGGTATTGAATCTTTCAATTTACATCATAAACTTTAATGTTGCTTTCAATTAATATTATATATCTGGCAATAATACAGGTTAAACATAAAGTGTGTGAAAACAAGTTTTGTTCTGCAGAAAATGTATAGGAATAGGGGTGAACAGAAAAGAGAGTAAGTATATTCCCAATTTATTTTTCTAACTTCTATCATATTAAACAAATTTTGTATAAATTGGCTTATGTGATTAATGCCATTATAATTATATATTAATAATGTAAGAAAAATAGAACTCATCATTTTGTGGTGACTATCTGTCAATTTAGTTTCCAGTGATATTTGAGGAATTTGTTCATGAAAATGAAAATCCAGAAAAATCTAATGAGAAATAGAATCTATTGCAAAGCCTCTTTCACATATATAGGTTCGCAATGAATTCTTAAGGGATTCCTATTTCCTGTTTCATACATTAAGTCAAAGAGTACTATGGAAAATAACACACTGGACTTCATAAGATAACAGATGCAGAAGGAACAACAAACAAACAAACAAAAAACTGGGCCTTGGAGTATTGATAGTATTTTGCAAACCATGAAACAAACCATCAACAGATTCCTTCACTATAGTGATACAAGAGCATAGGGACTATGTCTCCAGAGAATTAGAAAGTTTAATCAGTTTTAAGAAATGGAAGCATACCATATGGCATACCAGTGAAAGCATGTTCCTATTTTTTGGCAAATATTGCTCATTTTCACGGTACAAAAACTACAAAGACTGTAGAGGAGTTTTCAATCAGTAAATGGAGGGCATTAAACTGGGGTAGCAAATTTCTGTATCTCACAAAGAAAGGAAATCAATTTGAACAGTGATAGGTGTATTTCAAATGTTATAAAATTTGGGAAATTCTACAAGAATGGACTACAGGAATAACAAAGAGAAGCTAGGTAATATTTTATGTGTTTTGGTCTTCTTTATTTTCATTCAGCTGTGATTTCACAGACTTATCTTTGCCAAAAGTCATCCACTTGTGCATTTAAAATTTATCTGTACCTTTTTCAGGTCATTTATATCTCAATAATATAATAAACAATAGTATAGTATCTGTACTTTTTGTATTCACCTTTGAAAAGTAAAAGCCATATTTCAAAAAGTGTGTCATGATTGAAACTTCTACTGACATTTTAAAAATGAACTATAATTTTCAAGTTTTTGTAATGATAAATTATTTTATCATGGTGCAGTTTGAACTATATGCTGCAAAGAGAGACACATCAATAAAATACAAAAATTATTAGATATAAATAGATATCATATGACTCATTTTTTCCTTCTTAATAGGATCAGCAAATGTATGCTTTCCTTTATCAAAGAGAAAAAATAGGCTCATTACCACTGCATACTATAGTCAATTTTGTGGAGTGCACATATTTCAGAAACAGTAGAATGATAAAATGAAAAAAGGCTAGCAAGAACTTATAATAACAAATATGGATACAAAATTTGTATGAGTTGAACTACTAATGTCTCCACAGACATATTCTTTACACAATACAATAACATGCAGCACTGTAAATAAAGGAAATAAAGATTCAAGCAGACAATAGATGCTTTAGCAATGTTAGAGAGAGAGACAGACAGATACAGAGACAGAGAGATAGACCATGAGTGAGAGAGAGAGAGACAGACAGAGAGAGATGGAGACAGAGACAGAGATAGAGCATTCCTATCAATTTTGCAGATATGGATCCAAATACATTTATAGTTTTCAACTTTTCAGTAAAGTCAAATAAAAAAATGCATTCCCAATGAAAGAACCCTAAGCTAAGGATATAGTTCATCCATACAGCATTTGTTTACATCCCTGGCTTTTGGTTCTCAGGATGTCCATCAGCAAAAGCAAGCAAAACCAGTAACATAGAACAAAACACAGATCTCTAAGTTTATCTTCTTTGCTTTTGTTTTTTTTTGTTTTTTTTGTTTTTTTTTTGTTTTTGGTCTTTTCGAGACAGGGTCTCACTGCAGTTCAGGCTGGCCTTAAGCTCACTTTGTAGCTCAGGCTGGTCTCGAACTCACCAACAATCCTCCTGCCTCAGCCTCCCGAGTGCTGGAATTACAGGCATGCGCCACCACGCCTAGCTTCTTCTTTGCTTTTGATTGTATAATTTTGACACATTTTGTATACCCTGTTGCATTTTTAATTTTTTTTAATTTAACACTGATGAGCAATTGTGACTTAAACTAGATTTATTGAACCCCAACTTTCTTCCGTACTTACTGATTTCTGAAGAGTCATCTCCCCTTCTTTCTCTAACTTTTATATATAAGAATAAATAATGGCTTTCCTAACTAATATTTTTTAAATTAATGTTTTCTAACTAATGTTCTAGCTAATATTTCTGAACTAATGTTGGATTTAATGTTTCTCTGCTAATATTTATATCACTTCAAAGCCAATATTCTTTATGTGGTTAGCAAGCTGTGTTTTACATAGTTTAAATAGTGAATGAGATAATTTATAATAATGACTTTTATTGTCACTTTTTGTAAAATATTACATTTAAATGTTTTCTACAAAAACAAGATACTAGTATTCTTTACTCAAGCATTCTTTTGATTGATATGAAAATCTAAATTGTTTTATGCCTATATATAATGCTCTCTTTTCTATAAATTATTTTTTCATAGAAGTAAAAATCAAAATACTATGGTTTTGCACTATTAACCCCAGTAATTCTCATGCTACTTTTTATGTATTTCTGATTCAATATACCAGGAGCTCAGCTAGAGCAGAGCTTCACATCACATCGCCTTTCAAGCAATGCCAGGAGAATGTTCTAAGAAAGAATATGTGAATGAGCAAACAAATGGGTAAATGGATTTCCCTAGTCACACTGCTTATTTTCTAATGGCTTAGCAGAGGAGTACATAAAATATAAAAATTCTCTTTATAAAATTACTACCAGAATATTATTTTTCCTAGGCAATTTTTTTCTATTGACATTTTTTCAAGAAATCTACTAAAATTGGTTAGCTGTATTATTTTCTTACAATTTCTTCAAATTTGTTAGTTTATAAGCTTAAGAGTCTGGAATTGTACTTTAAAAATATTTGCAATTGAACAGCAAAAAAGTGGTATTTTGCTTTTTCCAATGCTAATGCTAATTTGAAAATTATATTCATCTGAGGCAGGAGGATTGTTGTGAGTTCGAGACCAGCCTGAGCTACAAAGTGAGTTTAAGGCCAGCCTGAACTACACAGTGAGACCCTGTCTCAAAAAAGACAAAAAAAAAAAAAAAAAAAAAAAAAAAAAA